>WNWK01016172.1:0-45666 GCA_009830355.1 Cherax destructor
TTTTGATAAAAATTCCCCCAAAATGCTGACGGATGTGTCTATAAGATTCCCTGTAAAGTATGCGATAAAGTTTATTATGGTCAAACTGGTAAAAGTCTTGAACTAAGATTAAAACAACATAAATATAGCATTAGAACTGGACAAGATTCTAATGCTCTATTTATTCATGTGAGAGATTTTAACCATCCAATTGATTTTCAAAATGCTGAGAAGGTTGTATCAAGCAAGTCCATGGTTGAGAGAAATATAATAGAATCATGTTTCATTAAAAGCAGTTTTGAAAATAATATGAATATTTCTTTTGGTTTATATAAATTGGATTCATTTATAATTAATAAAATTTGGGAAGAATTTAATAATAAATTGGACTAATCTTAATTCTTGGGAAGAGTTTCAGGTCCTTTCTTATGTTCCTCTTCACAGAGTCGTGAGATGTTACGCTACTGTGAGGTGTAGTCTTTGTTAGTGTGATGTGACTGTGAGGTGTAGTCTCGCCCTTATATAAGTCCTTCTTGTCATGTTTCCTGTTATAGTTCCTTGATAATGTGAGTAGTCACGAAAGCGCTTGGAATTCTTCTATTTTTTCATAGTGGTTTTCTTGCATATTTTGATATCACCTGTTTACTGTGATCTTTTTGCATATATATCTATATATATATATATATAGATATATATATATATATATATATATATATATATATATATATATATATATATATATATATATATATACACTGACTCTTTTTTTCCTTCGCTCTTCTGTGTGAAATTACAATCCCCTGATATTGCAATTCCCTGAGATTACAATCCCATGAGGTTGCAGTCTCCTGATATTGCAATCCCATCAGGTTGCAGTCCCCTGATATTGCAATCCCGTGAGGTTGCAATACCCTGAGATTACAATCTCCCTGTGACTGCAGTCCCCTGAGACTGCAATCCCCTGAGACTGCAGTCCCCTGAGATTGCAATCCCCTGAGACTTCAGTCCCCTGTGACTGTAATCCCCTGAGACTTCAATCCTTTGAGGTTGCAGTCTCCAGAAATTGCAATCCCCTGAGATTGCAGTCTTCTGCGACTGGAATCCCTTGAGACTGCAATATCCCGAGACTGTAATCTCGTGACATTGTAATCCCATGAGACTGTAATTCCATGAGACTATAATTCCTTGAGACTGCAATCCCCTGAGACTGTAATCCCCTGGGACTGTAATCCCCTGAGAATGTAATCCCCTGAGACTGTAATCCCTTGACACTGTAATCCCATGAGTCTGTAGTCCTCTTAGACTGAGACTGTAATCCCGGTGTGTGAAGGACGGTGTAATGCAGCGAAGGTGTTACTAATGATTAACTGGTTAAATTAATTGAACATGTTATAATATGCAAATTAAGCCTCCCGCAGACCACGCTTCATGGTCCCAGGTAAATATTTAGTGACAACTCAAGACAAAGTTCTCCTGAAAACTTGGCGCATTTGTCTAGAAATGTGTTCATTGTTTTTGTTCAGCTGCCTGGGTATCAGCCACACAAATCATCAGCAACACAAATCATCAAAGCAAATCTCTTAAAACACAAATCATGAACCACACCGGACGAGGTTAACCTGATAGTCAGATCACCACCCTATTAAGTCACCGCCATCGTCACACACCACTTTCTCTGTCTGTTTCTCTTTCTCTCTCTCTTTCTCTCTTTTCTCTCTCTCTGTCTGTCTTTCTCTCTGTCTCTCTTTCTCTATCTCCCTTTTTTACACATGGTTCTATAAGGTCGGATGTCGTTGTGCTATGCCAACATGTTCCAAACACGAGTCATCCTGGGAATGATCTCAGAGAAAGTGATGTTTTGGAGAAAGGTTCAGTCAAAGTAATGTTACTGTTTACTGCCCGTCTTGTCGTGTAGAAGCTCACTTCTCGCTGTCCTCGGAGTGGAGCCAAGTGTGGTACTTTGACAATATTGGTCTTAGACATAACAATAAGGCCACCCATATCCCTCATGTGTTGAAGGCTCTGCTGAAATGATAGATCTATCCAGGATGGGTCCAGGCGAGAGATGAGACGTCTTGCTCTGTTCTCTATTCATTCAAGACGTTGGAGATGAGATGGGGTTGGTCAGGCAGTCAAAGAAAGTGGAACATACTTAATGTGTGAACATACTTGTGCCTTGTACAGAATTTTGCAACCTCTACTGTTGAGCAGATGCGAGATACGTCTAAGTGCTGTAAGCTTCCTGGCCGCTTTCTTTGCAAGATTCACAACGTGGTTCTTCATAGTCAATTTGGAGTCATATTTCACCCCAAGGATATCAACTTCGTCCCCGGGTACCAAGACTCTTCTCTTCATTCTTACCACTGCTCCAGCAACACCATCATGTTGCCTAGACACCATCATTCTTACCACTGCTCCAGCATCACCATCATGTTGCCTAGAGACCATCATTTTGCCTAGTCACCATCATTTGTGTTTTCTCAGAAGCAAATGTGACCTGACATCGTTTTTCCCAGGCTCTTATAGCTTCGCTTTCTCTTTCTCTCCTCTCTCTCCATCTATCTCTCTTTCTCACACACACTCCCTCCTTCCTCCTTCCACCCTTCCTCCCTTCACTGTCCTTCCTTCCTGCCACCCTCCCTCCCTCTCTCCCTCCCTTCATCCTTCCAACTGATGCTCGTTTACACTACATTTTCTATACGAAAAATTGCATATCTTTGCAAAATAACTTTATCCCCTGATAGCAAACTCTCAAAAACAATACCACAATTAAAGGCAACGATTTAAAATACACTACAGTTTAATGGTAAAAATCCACCTAAACACATTGTTTTATAGTCCTTGATTAAATATTTTTTTTCTGCGTATGCTCGAGCACATTTCTCTCCCCCCCCTTAACACACAAAACAAACAAGGGAAATAAACATGGGAAATGTTACACACGAAGGTCGTGAGACTTCGACTCAACTTTGTTTGAAGATCATTCTTTGTGTTTGTGGGTCAGTCTTTGTTTATGGGTCCTTGTGTTTGTGGATCATTCTTTGTTTATTTGTGGATCATTCTTTGTATTTGTGTTTCATTTTTTGTGTTTTTGGGTCAATCTTTGGTTTGTGGATCATTTTTTGGTGTTTGTGTGTCATGCTTTGTGTTTGTGTTTCAGTTTGTAATTATATTTGTGGGTCACTAGGTTACATTGAGCGTACTCCTAACCACGACGGAAGTAAATGGTATAAAATACTGACACAATGGAAAACTAAACACATAAGCAGTATAATGTGATCCTTTATTGACAACGTTTCGCAGTTATAACAACGTTCCTGGGTGAAAGGTACGTGAGTATTTATAGGATGGCGTCAGGTGGAGAATGCTGGGTAGGTTGGGTCTGAACCTGCATGTGACAAGTAGGGTGATAGAGGCTACGACTTTGGGTAGCTTTAAAAAGAGATTGGACAAGTATATGAGTGTATATCTATATACTATATAGAGATATACATAATCACTGTCTTTGCAGAGGCGCTCAGATAATACAGCTGAGAATAAGTCCCTCCCAGCTGTCACTATTCCAGACCCCTCCTTTAAAGTGCAGGCATTGTACTTCCCATTTCCAGGACTCAAGTCCAACTAAATCAATTAACTGGTTTCCCTGAATCCCTTCACAAAATGTTACCCTGCTCACACTCCAACAGATCGTCATGTCCCAAAAACCATTCGTCTCCATTCACTCCTATCTAACACGCTCACACATGCTTGCTGGAAGTCCAAGCCCCTCGCCCACAAAACCTCCTTTACCCCCTCCCTCCAACCTTTTCTAGGACGACCCCTACCCCGCCTTCCTTACCCTACAGATTTATACCCTCTCCAAGTCATTCTACTTTGAACCATTCTCTCTAAATGACCAAACCACCTCAACAACCCCTCTTCAGCCTTCTGACAAATACTTTTAGTAACTCCACACCTTCTCCTAATTTCCACATTCCGAATTTTCTGCATAATATTTACACCACACATTGCCCTTAGACAGGACATCTCCACTGCCTCCAGCCTCCTCCTCACTGCAGCATTTGCAACCCATGCTTCACACTCATATAAGAGTGTTGGTACCACTATACTTTCATACATTCCCTTCTTTGCCTCCATGGATAACGTTTTTTGTCTCCACAGATACCTCAACGCACCACTCACCTTTTTTCCTTCATCAATTCTATGGTTAACCTCATCCTTCATAAACCCATCCTCTGACACGTCAACTCCCAAATATCTGAAAACATTTACTTCTTCTATAATCCCTTTCTCCAATGTGATATCCAATTTTTCTTTATTTAAATCGTTTCATACCCTTATCACCTTACTCTTATCTATGTTCACTTTCAACTTTCTACCTTTACACACTCTCCCAAACTCGTCCACTAACCTTTGCAACTTTTCTTTAGAATCTCCCATAAGCACAGTATCATCAGCAAAAAAGTAACTGTGTCATCTCCCATTTTGCATTTAATTCCCCATAATTTAATCCCACCCCTCTCCCCAACACCCTAGCATTTACTTCTTTGTACAACCCCATCTATAAATATATTAAACAACCATGGTGACATTACACATCCCTGTCTAAGACCTACTTTTACCGGGAAGTAATCTCCCTCTCTCCTACACACCCTAACCTGAGCCTCACTGTCCTCATAAAAACTCTTTACAGCCTTCAGTAACTTACTACCTATTCCATACACTTGCAACATTTGCCACATTGCTCCCCTATCCACTCTATCATATGCCTTTTCTCAATCCATAAATGCAATGAAAACCTGTCTACCTTTATCTAAATATTGTTCACATATATGCTTCAGTGTAAACACTTGATCTACACATCCCCTACCCATTCTAAAGCCTCCTTGCTCATCTGCAATCCTACTCTCGGTCTTAACTCTAATTCTTTCAATAATAACCCTGCCATACACTTTACCTGGTATACTCAGTAAACTTATTCCCCTATAATTTTTACACTCTCTTTAATCCACCTTCCCTTTATATAAAGGAACTATATATATATATATATATATATATATATATATATATATATATATATATATATATGTTGTGCCGAATAGGTAAAACTGGTCAATTAGGAAGAACTCATTTAAAATTAAATCCTTTCTAAAATTTTCTCTTGTAAGTTTAAAGATATATTTTTTCGTTTATGTTAATGTAAAAATTAATAATTTTGTACCAAAACAACCTTAGAAATCTTACCTAACCTTATTATAACAAGCGCAATTTAATTTAGCCTAATCCAACTAAATATATTTTAGATAATTTTATAATAATTTAATAACAAACAAACACAATGAAATATTTTTTTTTCGTTTGGTTCAGAATGATTTTTCGAAATTATTGCATATACAAATTTTCGCTTGCCTTATTCAGCAAGATGAGCGTTGCTATTTAAGCCAAAATCGCAAGTTTTAACTATTCGGCACGACATATATATATATATATATATATATATATATATATTGAATATTTTTTTTCACCTTTGTGAAAATAACATTTAAAATCTGCTTTTCAATTTCTTGATGTCGGAACACTAATTGAATTTCCAAAAAGAATTGTGGCATAAATCTGCTTCACGGACACAATTTTGAATCTCCGTTTTCTGTTTGGAGACAAAAGTGGTGGTGATTTGTTGGTCACTTTAGAGGACAAGTGTATCCTGGCACGAAGAGTACACACCTAGTTGTGGTTGCAGGGGTCGAGTCATAGCTCCTGGCCCCGTTTGTTTGTTAGATGGTGATGAAGTGACCGTTTAACATCGTGATAAAAAGAAGATTAGTTCAAACAAGTGTTAATAAAGTTAGTTACGGACTAAGAAACATATACGTGTGAAAATCTTATGAATAAGTTCTTTACTTCTTCCAATAGATAAAATTTGTAAAGTGTACTGAGAGAGAGAGGTGAGTCCATAAAGTGTGAGAGGCTTTTATCAGTCAAGAGTACAGGACAGCAGCTCCCAGGTGTGGTCATTAACCTTGACCTAAGGAAGTAGTGAATGGAGTGAACTTAGGGGAGCAGAGGGGTGTGAGAGGGAATCAGAGGGGTGTGAGAGGGAATCAGAGGGGTGTGAGAGGGAAGCAGAGGGGTGTGAGAGAGTGGCTGCAACATCCTGTACCCAGGCCCCTCAGCTCGTTGCCACCACCAGCAGTGCTACTGCCAATATTTATAACAACGGTGATAGCAAAATTACTAACGGTGGTAGCATAAGCAGTACTAATGGTGGTAGCATAAGCAGTACTGATGGTGGTAGCATCTGCAGCATTAGTGGGAGTTGCAGCACTAGCAGTAGCACTAATGGTCGTAGAAACGGCTGTACATTATAAAGGTGGTAGCAGCAGCTGTGTTTCGTCAGTCAATGTAAGTTTGGAAGACTCCTCACGTGTGGTCATTTCCTAAACAGTCTCATAATTCTTTAGGTTAACTAAATTCTGTCACAGTACAAAGATTTGTTATAAAACTTTACCCATTTTTTATTGTGTTCGTTATATTTTCTCTGGACTATAGTTCGTTTTCTTTGTCCATAATTGTCATCAAAGATTTGTTAAGTTATACCATGAATTAAGGAAAGATCGTAGACTTCACCTTACGAAACGGATAAAGCAAATGCGATAGTAATTATGGACAAGGTAGATTATAGTGGAAAAATAAACATGTTATTAGAAGACGTGCCCCTTAATATAGTGGTGTCACCCCCGATATAACCTGTACTGAAGCAGGCGGGTGTGACTGATAATATGTCAGAGCAACTGCACACATTCTCCACACAAGGGTCCTTGAAGACCAATGCGCCTGTAAGCCACATAGCAATGGTGGCGTCCATCATAGGTAGAAACCGGCGCATCTAATGAATTGGAGAAGACCTGGAATGCTCATAAAATAGAAAAATCGGACTAGATGGTGCTGTGTAAAAGCAACACACACACACACACACACACACACACACACACACACACACACAAAACAACACACACACACACACACACAACACACACACACACACAACACAAAATCAAAAAAACCATACACACACATTTCAACACACACACAACACAACCACACACACACCACACACTGCCTACAAACAAGCAGGGCCAAGGAGCGAAGAGGGGGTGGAGCAGCTGAGAGCAGGTGGAGAGGGGAATAGGGCAAATGCAGAGGAACGATCATGCCACCAAGAGCGACAGGAAAAAAAATGGGAGAAACAGGAACCTGAGCTGCAGAGGGAAAGACAATGGGAGGAGGAGAGGGCAAAGGCAGTGTTTATTCATGGGCTGAAGGAGAGAGAGGAAAGGACACACACTGAAAGACGGCAGGCAGAAAGAAAGGAGATTGAGAGCATACTCAAAGAAATAGGCGAAGAAGACATGTCCGAGATTGTAAATTTTCAGAGAATAGAGGGGTACTCAAAGGGGAGAAACCGACCGCTCAAGCTGATTCTCAGGACAGAAACAGAGAGGGACAGAATCCTCCAAGAGAAACCAAGATTGAAGGAAATGGAAGAATACAGGAGGGTGTTCCTAGACCGGGACAGAACAAAAACAGAACGACAGCAGCTGAAGGAGAGGGCACAAAGGCTAAAGGAGCGAGGAGGAGAGACAAGGACAGAATCAGTAGAGGACAACCAGAGCAGGGCGGAGCAACAAGAACAAGCACACACAGAACCATCCCCAACACCCAACAATCAAGAACACTATCCCAACACAAACTACAACCCACACTCACAGCCCCCACCCAACTCTCCACTATAGAATCCCACAGTATACCGCCAGGTCCCCCACCCTCAGACCCCCCAAAACACAGTAGTAGAGAGGAAACTGAAGGTATGGTACACCAATGCTGATGGAATAACAAATAAGTGGGAGGAGTGGCACGAAAGAGTCAAAGAGGCATCACCTGACATAATAGCTCTCACAGAAACCAAGCTCA
The DNA here is from genome assembly GCA_009830355.1 of Cherax destructor. Classification (NCBI taxonomy): domain Eukaryota; kingdom Metazoa; phylum Arthropoda; class Malacostraca; order Decapoda; family Parastacidae; genus Cherax; species Cherax destructor. Next base: position 7,951 of record WNWK01016172.1, read on the forward strand.
CAGGTATGATAACAGATGCCATCTTTCCAATGGGATACCAGATCCTGAGGAAAGACAGAGGGAACAGAGGGGGTGGAGGAGTGGCACTGCTGATCAAAAACCGATGGGATTTTGACGAGCTGGAGAGAGGAGACAGAGGAGAAGCAGGGGATTACATAGTAGGAATGCTACAGTCTGGAGGTCCAAGGTGGTAATTGCAGTGATGTATAACCCACCACAGAACAGCCGGAGGCCAAAAGCAAGAGTATGATGGGAGTAACAGAGCAATGATTGACACACTAGCAGAAGTGGCCAGAAGGGCTCATGCGAGCAGGGCGAAGCTGCTGATCATGGGTGACTTCAACCATAAGGAAATCGATTGGGAGAACTTAGAGCCACATGGGGGCCAAGAAACGTGGAGGACTAAGATGCTGGAGGTGGTACTGGAAAATCTCATGTACCAGCACGTAAGGGACACTACCAGAGAGAGAGGAGAGGACGAACCAGCGAGACTGGACCTAGTATTCACTCTGAGTAGTGCAGATATTGAGGACATCACACATGAAAACCCCCTTGGGGCCATTGATCATATGGTACTAAGTTTCGAATACATAGTAGAGTTACAAGTGGAGAGGGAAGCAGGAAGGGCTGCACGAATGAAGCCAAACTACAAGAAAAGTGACTATGTGGGCATGAGGAACTTCCTGCAAGAAGTTCAGTGGGACAGAGAGATGGCAGGGAAGTCAGTAGACGAGATGATGGAATATATGACAACAATTTGCAAGGAAGCTGAGGAGAGGTTTATACCCAAGGGTAACAGGAGAAGTGAAAAAGACAGGATGAGCCCATAGTTCACCCAAAGGTGCAGGGAAGCCAAAACCAAGTGTGCAAGGGAATGGAAGAGGTACAGAAGGCAAAGAACCCCGGAGAATAAGGAGAGTAGTCGTAGAGCCAGAAATGAATATGCACAGATCAGAAGGGAGGCCCAAAGACAGTACGAGAATGACATAGCAGCGAAAGCCAAATCTGACCCAAAGCTGCTGTACAGCCACATCATGAGGAGAACAACAGTCAAGGACCAGGTGATCAGGCTGAGGAAGGAAGGAGGGAAGGTCACAAGAAATGACCGGGAAGTGTGTGAGGAGCTCAACAAGAGATTCAAAGAGATGTTCACAGAGTAGATAGAAGGGCCTTCAGAAAGGAGGAGAGGTAGGGTACACCATCAGGTGTTGGGCACAATACACACAACTGAGGACGAAGTGAAGAGGCTACTAAGCGAGCTAGATACCTCAAAGGCGATGGGGCCGGATAACATCTCTCCATGGGTCCTGAGAGAGGGAGCAGAGGAGCTATGTGTACCCCTAACAACAATCTTCAACACATCAATCGAAACAGGGCAACTACCTGAGGTATGGAAGACAGCAAATGTAGTTCCAATTTTTAAAAAAGGAGACAGGAACGTAGCACTAAACTACAGACCAGTGTCACTGACATGTATAGTATGCAAGGTCATGGAGATGATAGTCAGGAGAAGAGTGGTGGAGCACCTAGAAAGGAATGAGCTTACCAACGACGGCCAACACGGTTTCAGGGACGGGAAATCCTGTGTCACAAACCTACTGGAGTTTTACGACAGGGTGACAGCAATAGGACAAGAAAGAGAGGGGTGGGTAGATTGCATATTCTTGGATTGTAAGAAGGCATTTGAGACAGTTCCACACAAAAGATTAGTGCAGAAGCTGGAGGACCAGGCAGGGGTAACAGGGAAGGCACTACAATGGATCAGGGAATACCTGTCAGGAAAACAGCAGCGAGTCATGGTACGTGGCGAGGTGTCAGAGTGGGCGCCGGTGACGAGCTGGGTTCCACAGGGGTCAGTCCTGGGACCAGTGCTGTTTCTGGTATTTGTGAACGACAAGACGGAAGGAATAGACTCCAAAGTGTCCTTGTTTGCAGATGATGTGAAGTTGATGAGAAGAATTTAATCGGACGAGGACCAGGCAGAACTACAAAGGGATCTGGACAGGCTGCAAGCCTGGTCCAGCAATTGGCTCCTGGAGTTCAACCCCACCAAGTGCAAAGTCATGAAGATTGGGGAAGGGCAAATAAGACCGCAGACGGAGTACAGTCTAGGGGGCCAGAGACTGCAAACCTCAATCAAGGAAAAAGATCTTGGGGTGAGTATAACACCAGGAACATCTACTGAGGCGCACATCAACCAAATAACTGCTGCAGCATATGGGCGCCTAGCAAACCTAATAACAGCATTCCGACATCTTAATAAAGAATTGTTCAGGACCCTGTACACTGTGTACGTTAGGCCCATACTAGAATATGCAACACCAGTTTGGAACCCACACCTAGCCAAGCAAGTGAAGAAGCTCGAGAAAGTGCAAAGGTTTGCAACAAGACTAGTCCCAGAGCTAAGGGGTATGTCCTACGAGGAGAGGTTAAGGGAAATCGACCTGACGACACTGGAGGACAAGAGAGTAAGGGGGGATATGATAACAACATATAAGATACTGAGAGGAATTGACAAAGTGGACAGAGACAGAATGTTCCAGAGATGGGACACAGCATCAAGGGGACACAGTTGGAAGTTGAAGACTCATATGAATCACAGAGATGTTAGGAAGTATTTCTTCAGTCACAGAGTGGTCGGGAAGTGAAATAGTTTAGGAAGCGATATAGTGGAGGCAGGTTCCATACATAGCTTTAAGAAGAGGTATGACAAAGCTCATGGCAAAGGGAGAGTGACCCAGTATCGGCCAGTGAAGAGGCGGGGCCAGGAGCTATGACTCGATCCCTGCAACCACAACTAGGTGAGTACACACATACACACACACACACACACACACACACACACACACACACCCGTGCCTAGTGGTAAGCTCTGCTTCACGCATGGAAGGCGTTCTATTCGGGCGGAACATTTCAAGTGTTTCCTTACACACATACACATACATACAACAGGCTAGTGTCAATCGACATGTGCCTAGGACAAAATGGTAACTAACTAACACACACACTCACATTTTTCAGTATCCTCGAACAGAAGTTTAACGTATTTACATTCACTAATCGTCTAGCTAAAGTCACCTTGAAAAATTCTGCCAAACAATGAGTAGATAAGAGAGCAACCTGCCAGCCTCACCACTCTGACATCACTGGACCTCCACCTCATCGACTTTTTAGTATATAGTATAATGTTTTGTGTGTGCCATGTATTGTCTTGATAAAGCTGGTCACTGAGCGAAACGTTGTCTTTAAATAAATGGCTGCTCAGAAGACAGTGTCTTCTTACAATGTGTGTAGCTGTAAGACAAGAGTGACAACAAACATGGGTAATTCAAATACACTTAGAGCAAGAGCAAAAGCAGAGATCAAGCAGAGCTTCAGCAAGCTGTGATGAAGCTCTGCATGAGATAAACGTTGTCTGCTCTGAGTGTTTTTGTTTTGATAAATGAGAGACTTGTGCAATATAGTATGGGTATCTTTATTCAGAATAAAGATACCCAAATGTTCCGCAAAGTGTCTCATTTATCAACTTGTCGGTTTTGTAAACCATTTATTCACATGTCTTTGTTTTGCCCACACCAGAAGTGTTGATCATTCTAACACTACTTTCTTAAACATAATCCATACATCTTCAACCCCATTGTCTATACTCTCACTAGCCCATCTATCCTCCAGTAATAGTTTATATCTTACCCTGAATGTCTCCTCCTTCAGTTTATAAACCTGCACGTCTCTCTTACTTCCTGATTCCATTCTCCCTGTATCCCATCTACCTTTTACTCTCACTGTAGCTACAATTAAAATATGATCTGATTTATCTGTTGCTCCTCTATAAACATGCACATTCTGAAGTCTACCCATCAACCTTTTTTCCATAAATACATAGTCTAACAAACTACTGTCATTACGCCCTAAATCATACTCCGTATACTTATTTATTCTTTTTTCTTAAAATATGTATTATCTATTACAAAACCTCTTTCTATACAAATTTCAACCAAAAGCCTCCCATTATCTTTACCCATGGCATCCTTACCTACCACGCCCTCTATATCTGTTTCTCCCACTTTTGCATTCAAATCCTCTACCACAATTACTCTCTCACTTGTTTTGAATCTCACCAAACACTCACTTCATATCATCCAAAATATCTCTCTCTCCTCTACATTTCTCTCTTTTCCATCTGCACAAATACTTATTATAACCTACTTTTCTCATCCAACCCTTATTTTAATCCACATAATCCTTGAGTTTATTCATTTATATTCCTTCTTATCCTGCCTTAACTGATCCTTCAACATTATTGCCACACTTTCCTTAGCTCTAACTCTCTCAGATACTCCTAAACTTTTCCTATTTATTTCTCCCCACTGAAACTCCCCTACCCCCTTTTGTTTCACTTAGATCTAGAACATCCAACTTTCATTCATAACATTGGCAATCATCTCTGTCTCATCATCAGCCCTACATCCCCGTATATTCAAACATCCCAGCTTTATAAAGCTTTTCTGCTTACTTTTAATAATTTATAAAGAAGGGGGTACTAACCTATTGCGTATGTATGTGTGCGTGTGTGTGTATGTGTGTGTGTGTGTGTGTGTGTATGTGTGTGTGTGTGTGTGTGTGTATGTGTGTGTGTGTGTGTGTATGTGTGTGTGTGTGTATGTATGTGGTGTGTGTGTGTATGTGTGTGTGCGTGTGTGTGTGTGTGTGTGTGTGTGTATGTGTGTGTGTGTATGTATGTGTGTGTGTGTGTGTGTGTATGTGTGTGTTTGTATTTTATGTGTGTCCTTTGCTCATATGTTGTTATGTTCTTCTGTATATTATTATTGTTTCCAGTATAACATCCCTGTACCTCCAGTGATCAATTTAATTAAATTTAATTTACTTTTTTGTTATTGCTTACAGACAAATACTCTTTAGTACTTTATGTTTGTGTGTGTTTCACAAGCTTATTTTATGTTTTATTTTATTTTTCATTCTTATTTCAGTAACTGAGAGTTAGTCTCAGTTTTGTGAGATTTCCTAGTAAAACAGTACAAATATTTTTTTGTGTCACTTCTCTAGTATTCTTCTTATTATTAATATTTGATTTTTTCCTCATGTGATTCCATATTTCACAGATACACGTATTTGCATTTTGAGTGTTTAATCTTTAAAGCGACAGTATTATCTCTTACATTTTCAATTTTAATTTCGATTTGTTTGCTCTTTGGAGACTTGCGGTGTCTTCGATGGAGGTCACTGTCATGGAAATCCGGGTGTCGTCCGCTAAGGAAGTCCCGGAGCTATGGCTTATATCTCTGTCTATTTCAGATATGAGGATGAGTACTAGAGTGGGAGCGAGTACTGTGCCTTCTGGAAAGAGCTTTTCACTGTAGCTGCCTCAAACTTTACTATGTTTACTATTACTCTTTGTGCTCTATTTGTCAGGAAGTTATAGATCCATCTACCAACTTTTCCTGTTATTCCTTTATCACACATTTTGTGCGCTATTACACCATGGTCACACTTGTCGAAAGCTTTTGCAAAGTCTGTGTATACTACATCTGTATTTTGTTTATCCTCTACAGCATCCAGGACCTTGCCATAGTGGTCCAGGAGCTGGGACAGGCAGGAGCGACCTGCTCTAAACCCGTGTTGCCCTGGGTTGTGTAATTGATGGGTATCTAGGTGGTTGGCGATCTTGCTTTACTGCCACCTTTGTAGAGTGGGACTATGTGTGTTGTTTTTAGTGTGTGTGGGATGACCCCTGTGTCCATGCTGCCTCTCCATAGACTGCTGAAGGCACGCCACAGGGGCTTCTTGGAGTTCTTGATGAACACGGAGTTCCATGAGTCTGGGCCTGGGGCAGAGTGCATGGACATGTCATTTATTGCCTTTTCAAAGTTTTGTGATGTTAGGATAATATCCGGATAATATCTTATGTTAATCTTTCCATCTGCCTGTCCCTATATTAACCTGTCCATCTGTTCGCCCTTGTGTCTGTCTATCTGCTTCGCTGTCTGCATTTCTAACTCACTTGGGTGTCTGTTAATGTTTGTGCCTGCGTGCCTGCCTGTGCATGGCTCACTGCCTGCGTGCCTGCCTGTGCATGGCTCACTGCCTGCGTGCCTGCCTGTGCATGGCTCACTGCCTGCGTGCCTGCCTGTGCATGGCTCACTGCCTGCGTGCCTGCCTGTGCATGGCTCACTGCCTGCGTGCCTGCCTGTGCATGGCTCACTGCCTTCCATCAGCATTTCTCCCTCTCTTCAAGAAGAGCATATCTTTAAACATTTACCTCTGATATACCTTTGATGAATTCCGAGAGTTTTTCATCATAGGTATATCAAAGGTAATGGTATAAAGGTATGCTCTTCTTGAAAACAAGAAAATGATGAAGCTCAAGCTAACACCAAAAAACTAAGCTAACTGAACAGACAGCAAGCAGTAGACAACACAAGGACAAACAGATGGACAGGTTAACATAAGAACAGACAGATAGATAGGCAAGTAGACATCACTCTCTATCTATCTATCTCCCATCTCTTTCTCTCTCTCTCTCTCTCCTCTCTCTCTCTGTCCAAGAAGAAGTCATTACATCTTGAACTCTTTTAAGATGACGACGTCAGTGGCCTTCAGGAAGCGAGTCTCCAGAGAAATACCGCTAATCACCCTATCAGTTTTCCATCAGAAGGGATTGAAGATCTCTGATTTTCTCTCTCTCTCTCTCTCTCTCTCTCTCTCTCTCTCTCTCTCTCTCTCTCTCTCTCTCTCTCTCTCTCTCTCTCTCTCTCTCTCTCTCTCTCCCTCTCTCTCTCTCTCTCTGCTACAAGATTTACTACAATCTTCAGATGTGATCACGTCATTGGCGTTCATAAACCTCACTTTTCACTCGTCGCTAGAATATTTTATTAATGTTTATAATTACAAGTATCTAGAGTTGCTTGTAGTTCTCAGTTGTACGTGAGACTCGCACAGCGACGAGTATCTCAGTTGTACGTGAGACTCGCACAGCGACGAGTAACTCTGGCCAACCTGGAAAACATTAAGCATCTTGTTAAACATTACACATCTTTTGAAGCTATAGACATCTTATAAAACATAACACATCTTGTAAACCACAAGTCACCTTGTAAAACATTAGGCATCGTATAAACATAAGACATGTAAAACATAAGACTCCTTATAAACATAAGACATCTTGTAAAACATGAAACTTCTTATAAACACAAGGTATCTTGTAAAACATGAAACTTCTTATAAACACAAGGTATCTTGTAAAATATTAAACATCTTATAAACATAAGACATCTTGTAAAACATTAAACACTTTATAAACATAAGACATCTTGTAAAACATTAGACAAGTTATAAACATGAGACGTCTTGTAAAACATTAGACAGATTAAAAAGATGATCGGATTTAAACGGAGTTTCTATTGTCGAGTCTTAAAAGTTCTTGAGAGATCTGCCACATGGTTTTCTTGTTACAGTCCTGGTGCTCAACTTCTTCCCAGGATTGTTTTGGTCACTCTGCGTTTAACTAAATCAATTTGTATTATGTCCAGGATGTTGGGTCACCATAACATTGGTAATAAACACCTCAGAGTGCTTGACGTAGCTATATTCGACAGATGTCATATTATTTGACGTTAATACTTGGCACAGTAGTTAACGGGCTTAGTTTCTTCATTGTGGAAACGTTTCGCCAACCAGTGGTTTCCTCAGTCCAATGCAGTTTGAAGATCAGAAGTAGTTTGAGGTAATCATTCCCTCAGACTGGAGTCGATGTGATCAAAATTGATGGAGTGATTACATCGACTCCAGCCTGAGGGACTGATCACATAGACTCCAGCCTGCGGGACTGATCACATAGACTCCAGCCTGAGGGACTGATCACATCGACTCCAGCCTGAGGGACTGATCACATTGACTCCAGCCTGAGGGACTGATCACATCGACTCCAGCCTGAGGGACTGATCACATAGACTCCAGCCTGAGGGACTGATCACATCGACTCCAGCCTGAGGGACTGATCACATTGACTCCAGCCTGAGGGACTGATCACATCGACTCCAGCCTGAGGGACTGATCACATAGAGCGCTGTCCAGCCTGAGGGACTGATCACATAGACTCCAGCCTGAGGGACTGATCACAGCTCAGCCTGGACTGTCCAAGCTCAGCTGAGGGACTGATCACATAGACTCCAGCCTGAGGGACTGATCACATAGACTCCAGCCTGAGGGACTGATTACCTCAAACTCTCTCTCAGTTCATTTCAAAACCTGGTTTTTTTTCTAAGCTGTATTACCACCCCTCAACAACAGTTCGCTAACACCCAGGTACCTATTTACTGCTAGGTGAACACGGACAACAGGTGTTAGGAGACTTGCCTATACGTCTCAAGCCTCCGGTGATTGAACCCGGGGTCCTCTGGTTGTGTAACGACGGCGTTACCCCTAAGATGCAAGTCACCTGTAAAATATCTGCAGTAATACTAGTAAGCTTAGTGCTAGCTTCAAGCTAATATTACAAAGCTAAAGCAAGCTTATACTATTGTGTTTCCTTTACGCTTTATGCAGAGCATTATGAAACCCTTAGCTTAAACCTTTAAATAGAACTTTAATAAATAATTGTCTTAAAAATTTAAATGTAGCTTTATGAAATTATTGACTTAAAGCTTTAAATAGAGCTTTATGAGATCATTAACTTAAAAGCTTTTAAGAGAGAGCATTTTTAAGTCATTACCTTAAATCTCTAAATGAGTTTAAAAAGTCATTAAACTTAAGCTTTAAATAGAGCTCTTAGAAGTCAAATCATTGTCTAAAAGCTCTAAATATAGCCTTATTAAGTCACTGGCTAAAACCTTTAAACAGCTTTACGAAGACATTGAATTTATCTCTATATGGATATTTCTGAAGTCATTGACTTATGGATTTAAATAAAGGTTTTGAAGCTTTAAAAAGAGATTTACGAAAACATTGACAGAAAGCTTCAAAAAGAGCTTTACGAAGCAACTGACTTTAAGCTCCAAAGAGGAATTTATGAATTCACTGACTTAAAGCTTTAAACAGAGCTTTATGAAGTCATTTACTTACAGCTTTGAATAAAGCTTTTTGAAGTCATTTGCTTTAAGCTTTGAATAGAGCTTTATGAAGTAATTGGCTTAAGTCTCTATGCTTCAAGACTGTGGGTACACAGATCCTGTATCCAGGTTTAAGTACACAAGAAGCCAGGATGAGCTTCAAGAAGCTTGACTGAATCTTAAGAAGCTGGATTGAACCATAAGAAGTTAGCTTGAGCCTCAGGAAGCTGGCTTGAGTTTCAAGAAGCTAGGTTGAGCCCAAGGAAGCTATCTAGAGCTTCAAGAAGCTAGATTGAGCCTATGGAAGCTAGCTTGAGCTTCAAGAAGCTGGATTGAGCCCCAGGAAGCTAGCTCGAGTCTCAAGAAGCTGGCTTGAGCTTCAAGATGCTAGGATAAGCCCCAGGAAGCTAGGTTGAGCTTCAAGAAGCTAAACAAGCTAGATTGAGTCCCAGTAAGCTAGGTTGAGCTTCAAGAAGCTAGGTTGAGCTTCAAGAAGCTAGGGTGAGCCCCAGGAAGCTACGTTGAGCTTCAAGAAGCTAGGGAGCCACAGCATAATAAAGCCTCTCCTCCTGAAGATAAGACAGCAGACACTCCCTCCTGCATATATTATTTGCATGGTAATTGAACCTGGCATCCTGGGTTTATCTGTAATCCTGGCGTGTTGTGCTTGCCCGAGGGGGAGGTAGGGAGGGGAGGAGGAGGAAGATAGAAGGAAGGGGAGGGAGGTAGAGGGAGGTAGAGGGAAGGGGGAGGTAGGTAGAAGGAAGGGGAAGGGAGGGAGAAGGAAGGGCGGGAGGTAGAAGGATGGGGAGGAAGGTAGAAGAAAGGGGAGGTAGATAGAGGGAAGGGGGAGGTAGGTAGAAGGAAGGGGAAGGGAAGTAGAATGGTGGGAGGGAGGTAGATTGAAGGGGAGGGATGTAGAGGGAAGGGGGCAAGAGGTAGAAGGAAGGTGGGGAAGGGAGGTAGAGGGATGGTGGGGAGGGGTTGAGGGAAGGTGGGGAGGAGATGGAATGATGAGTGAATGCTACATCTTGGACAACATTCACCTCAATTTTCGTTCATCTTTCTATTTTTTCACCTATTTCACCTATTTTACCGTACATGTGTTAATATCCATCGTCTCTCCGTGCTAATGTTCTATGTTGTGGATGAACAAACTCCCGAGTAGCGTCAGCGAGGCTAAAACCTCAAAGTAACTTTAAAAATAGGTTATACATGAGTGTGTGTGGGAGGGTATTAGTTGAACCCGTCTAGCATGGGCCAGTAGGTCTCCTGCAGTACTTCTTCCTTCTTATGTTATTTAGATAAATGGTTCAGAGAACCAATAGGATGATGAACTAGACACTTGTGCAACTTTTGGGTATCTTCATGAACTTGATGGACTCATCACATAGACTCCAGGATGAGGACTGATTACCTCTAACTCCTGATTTTCAACCATTCATCTCTGTATTAGACTGAGGAAGCCACTGGTTGACAAAACGTTTCCACAAAAAAGATACCCATGTGTTCCACAAGTGTCTAATTTATCAACTTATGTTACTGCATCTCCATTTTGATTAACTGGAGGAGATAAGCAACTTCTTTTGTTAATGATGCAATGTATTCAAGTTTGTGCTAATACGTAAGAAGAGGGTGGTAGGTGAGGGAGAGAGAGAAAGTTTTTTGACTACCACTCACTCACTACTTTGTGACCGTCAATATGGCTACAGGAAAGGTTACACTTCTGTTGATCTGTTGTTAAACCTCTCCACTAAATGGCACCAGTCACTAGATGAATCCAAAGTCAGCTGTGTGGTAGCATAGGACATTGCTGGTGCTTTCGACCTAGTGTAGCACCAGGGCCTCTTGGCAAAACTGCAAGCACTGGGAATTGTACGATGTACGCTATGTCTCCTCAGTGATTACCTTCATGGTAGATATCCAAGGGTAGTTCTCAATGGAACAGAATCAGCAAGACATCCTATTGGGGCAAGTGTTCCACAAGGAAGTGTCCTGGGACCATTGTTATGGAATATCTACTTCAATGACCTTCTTTATCTCATCCCAGAATCCCATGCATATGCAGACGACTGTACTCTGACATTCACTTATCCAAGAGAAGAAATGCCAGCTGCCCTAAGCTACATCAATCACCAGCTAAGAGCTATATCAGCTTGGGTAAACCGATGGCAAGTAACATTTGCACCTGAGAAAACACAAATGATGATGGTCTCTAGGCACCATGATGGTAATGCCGGTGCAGTAGTAAGTATGAATGGGAGAGTGTTAGCACCTGGGGAAGAAGTTGATATCCTTGGGGTGAAATTTGACTCCAAACTGACCATGAAGAACCACGCTGTAAATCTTGCAAACAAGGAAGCCAGGAAGCTTACAGCACTTCGACGTATCTCGCATCTGCTTGACAGTAGGGGTTGCAAGATTCTGTACGAGGCACAAGTACGCTCACACCTTGAGTATGCTCCTCTTTCTTGGTTTGCCTGCCCCCATCTCATCTGTGACTGCTTGACAGAGTAGAGGACAGAGCAAGACGTCTCATCTCTCGCCTGGACCCATCCTGGATAGATCTATCATTTCAGCAGAGCCTTCAACACAGGAGGGATGTGAGTGGCCTTACTGTTATGTACAAGGCCAACATTGTCAAAGTACCACACTTGGATCAACTTCGAGGACAGCGAGAAGCAAGATTCTATACCACAAGACGGGCAGCAAGCAGCAACTTCACTCTGGCTGTACCCTTCTCCAGAACATCACTTCATCTGAGATCATTTATCCCCAGGATGACTCGAGTCTGGAACACATTCGTACACCATTATGATGTCAACGAGATAAAGTCAGTTGATCAAATGAAAATGTTGGCCCACAGATGACTCCAAGTTTATCCTGTTCCCTACTTGTATGTTTCATAACAATAAAAATGCTTTCAAATGAGCTGATGTAGGTAACAGCTCTTAACTTGTCAATAAAGTTAGGAATCCTTAACTTGTCAATAGCTTGTCAATAAAGCTATGAATCCTTAACCTAACCTTGTCAAACCCTGTGTAAAAGAGAGAGAGACAGAGAGAGAGAGAGAGAGAGAGAGAGAGAAAGAGAGAGAGAGAGAGAGAGAGAGTGAAAGAGAGTGAGTGTAAATGTACATATAGGTATAAGTAAGAAAAACACTTCCCCATTTGACCTGCATTCAATGTTTCATTTTTTATTTGTATGAAACTATACAGAAGTTTCATGCGTGTGTCATGTATTTAAATTCGCATCAAATAACAGCATTGTAATAACTATTTTTTTTTCCGGATGTTTATTTTTAATGAATATTTTAACAGACTGACAGACTAATAACGAAACTAATTATTCATTTACCTCGATTTGCGTTGCTGTTTCCATAGTAGTTGTAAGCGTAATAAAGCCAATTTTATTGACGCTCATTATATTTTTTTATTGCGAATCAAAGTTTAATAAACTTTTGCATTTGATCTTCACCAAATTGGACAGGAATTGTAGAGAGACGTCAATTAGGTGTCCGTGTGAGGTGCTGCTGTAGCCCCAGTCCCTCCACCCGTTATGTACCCTTGTAGTCGTGGCACTAGTGACCACAGTACACCACACTGGTCTTAATTAAAAACACTCGTGAGTAAACACCGGGACATATTTATTAGAAAACGTCACGGGCCTGGGACCTTGACTTAGGTCCCAGGACCGAAACGTTTTCTGATAAATATATCCTAGTTTTTTTTTTTTTTTAACCAGATTTTTTTTAACCAGATTTATTGTACCATTACACTGAGCTCATGGAATGGTGAAAATGGTATGGTGGTACTGAAAAGATGTGGAAAAAGACACTTATGTGCAGCTCAGGATATTTATTAGAGGAAACGTTTCGCCCCGAGTGGTTTCTGCAGTCCTAATAAAGAGATAACTAAGAAACGAGTATTTACAGTTGCAGGAGTCAGGTGGTAAGCTGCTTGAGGGTAGCAGTAATAGTTTAGTTGTACTGCCGGAGTTACTACCTCTCACAGCTTACCCCCAGTATCCTGTCATTATATGGACTGAAGAAGCCACTCCGGGCGAAACGTTTTCTCTGATAAATGTCCTGATAAGTGTCTTTTTTCAAAAGAAATGGTGGACGTTATAAAACTTTTGACTGCCAGTCTCCGGCTCACTGCCTCATTACTCAGGCTGTTGTTGATCTTGTGCAAGATTAAGACACATGTGCAACAGTGCACACAGTACTGCTACGCTGTGCAACTGGAGTTAGGTGAGGAGAGCCAGGTGCTCTGGCACATGCATTATGTCTTAACTGATTTAGTCGGACATACATCAATTTTAACTTTAACACAATTTTTTAGGTGTTCCTAACGAAATGTTGAGAAGGTCATTAGATGATCATGACCCTTGTCAGGTCATTGTTCCCTTAGGATCAGTGACTAACAAACGCGAGGTCATCTTAGATTGGGGTCACATGTTCTTAGCACTTGCTGGGGGTCAAGTTCACGGTGACGAGGCTCAATCTGAGATCATGATGTTGGGGAAAAAGCACACAAGTGCAACTCTAAGGACATTTTACTGTGGCAACGTTTCGCTCCCCAGGAGCTTTGTAACGGCTTGACAAAACTCCTGGAGAGCGAAACGTTGCCACAATAAAATGTTACATTAGTTGCACTTTTGTCCTCTTACCTAGCATATTGTCGGTAATTCTGCCAACATTATTACACTGAGGTCAAGATGTTTACATGAGGTCGGGTCATCCTGGGGTCAAGTTTTCTTAAGGATTACTAGCGGTCATGGTGTGTCAAAGTTATCCTGGGTCACTATGGGGTAAATTTTCCCCAAGCTACATTGAGTCAGGTCATTCTTGGGTCAGCTGAGCTCAAGACACGAAGACTTGAGGTTATGTCCGTGTTGCCTTGACATGTAGCCGGGTATGTCCGTGTTGCTCTAACATGTAGACGGGTATGCCCGTGTTGCCCTGACATGTAGCCGGGTATGTCCGTGTTGCTCTGACATGTAGCCGGATATGTCCGTGTTGCTCTGACATGTAGCCGGGTATGTCCGTGTTGTTCTGACATGTAGCCGGGCATGTCCGTGTTGCTCTAACATGTAGCTGGGTATGTCCGTGTTGCTCTGACTTGTAGCCGGGTATGTCCCTGTTGTACTAACATGTAGCCGGGTATGTCAGTGTTGCTCTGGAATGTAGCCGGGTATGTCCGTGTTGCTCTGACATGTAGCTGGGTATGTCCGTGTTGCTCTGACATGTAACCGGGTATGTCCGTGTTGCTCTGACATGTAGCTGGGTGTGTCCGTGTTGCTCTGACATGTAGCTTGGCATGTCCGTGTTGCTCTAACATGTAGCTGGGTATGTCCCAGTTGCACTAACATGTAGCTGGGTATGTCCGTGTTGCTCTGACATGTAGCTGGGTATGTCCGTGTTACTCTGACATGTAGCTGGGTATGTCCGTGTTGCTCTAACATGTAGCTGGGTGTGTCCGTGTTGCTCTGGAATGTAGCCGGGTATGTCCGTGTTGCTCTGACATGTAGCTGGATCTGTCCGTGTTGCTCTGACATGTATCCGGGTATGTCCGTGTTGCCCTGACATGTAGCTGTGTATGTCCGTGTTGCTCTGACATGTAGCTGGGTATGTCCGTGTTGCTCTAACATGTAGCTGGGTATGTCCGTGTTGCTATGACATGTAGCTGGGCATGTCCGTGTTGCACTGACATGTAGCTGAGTATGTCCGTGTTGCTCTGACATGTAGCTGGGTATGTCTGTGTTGCTCTTACATGTAGCCGGGTATGTCCGTGTTTCGCTGACATGTATTTAGTTATGGTGCAGAATAAAACAAATAAGATTTTATAAATGGCCTCTCCTTCCTCCCTCCTCACCTCTCTCTCTCTTCTCTCTCCCTCTTCTCTTCCTCACCTCTCTTCCCTCACCTTCTCTCTTCCCTCATCCCTCTCTCTCTCTCTCCTCCTCTTCTCTCTCTCTCTTCTCCCTCCTCTCTCTCTCTCTCTCCTCTCTCTCTCTCTCTCTCCTCTTCTCTTCCCTCACCCTCTCTTCTCTCATCCCTTTCTCTTCCACCCCCTCTCTCTCTCCCTCCCCCTCTCTCTCTTCCCTCAACCTCTTTCTCTTCCCTCACCTCCTCTCTCCTCTCTCCTTTTTCTCACCTCTCCTCTCTCTCCCTCTCACCTCCTCTTTCACTCCTCTCTCTCCTCACACCTCCTCTCCTCCTCACCACTCCTCCCTCCCTCACTCTCCACTTTCTCCTCTCTCTCACTCTCTCCCTCCTCCCCTCTCCTCCTTTCACTTCCACCTCTCCTTCCCTCACACCCTTCTCTTCCTCTCTCTCACTCTCCTCTCTTCCTTCCTCCTCTCTCTCTCTCTCCTCTCCTCTCTCTCTCTCTCTCTCTCTCTCTCTCTCTCTCTCTCCCCATGGTTGGATCATGGGTTCCAGCTTACCCACTAATATTGGATCATCATAGCCTGCGTCGTAAATTTTATTGTATGTACTTACCTATTTGTGGTTGCATAGATCGAACCTCAGTTCCTGGTCCGGCCTCTCCGCTGACCTCTCTGCTGACTGCGTCAGCCCTGTCATACCTTTTTTTAAAGCAAGTTCGCTGTCTAGGTCTCTTCACTTCCTGAGTACACTAAGACTAAAGAAGTATTTCATAACATCTCTGTGATACATGTGCGTTTTTATCTCCCAGCTGTGCCCTCGTGCACCTGATACCCGCCTCACAAACATATTTCCCCTGTCCACCCTCTCAATTCCTTGCAGTATCTTGTACGTCGTAATCTTGTCACCTCAGGTCCTTGTTTCCTCTAGTGTCGTCATGTTTAACTTATACAGCCTTTCTTCATAGCTCGTTTCCCTCAGCTCTGGGACTAGTCTTGTTGCAAACCTTTTTATTTTTTTCCAGCTTCCTGACATGCTTTAGCAGATGCGGGTCCCATACTGGCGCTTCATGCGTGAATAGGATCGTGAATCTGACTCATTTAATAACGCACTCAGCTCACCTACTGAGTATCCATGGTTCGATCCCCAGCACAGGTAGAAACTTTGGGCAAGTTTCCTTACATTTGCTGTCCCTGTACACCTAGCAGTTACTACGTACCTGGTTGTTAGTCGACTGTTGTGGGTCGCATCCTGGGGGACAAGATTAAAGGACCTCAATGGAAATACGACAGACAGTCCCCGATCACGCACTGACTGTACTGAGTTATCCTGAGTGGCTAACCCTCCCATCAAAACTTATCTTAATGTCTCCTTGCTGAAGTTCCTGAAATTTACCCTTGAATATTGCGGTCTCGCGTTTGCTGCAGCGATTATTCGGTTGATGATTCTCAGGTGAAATGCTCGAAACTACGCTTACCACGATATCCTTCTCTTTCAGGAAGGTTGCAGCCTTTGTCCCCCCCAAGTCTGTACACTGTTTCCTCTCTTGTGGGTATGCATGCTTTGTGATGTGTGTGTGTGTGTGATATATATATATATATATATATATATATATATATATATATATATATATATATATATATATATATATATATATATATATATATATATATATATATATATATATATATATATATTTATTTATTTATTTATTTATTTATTTATATAAATATGTGTGTGTGTGTAGTGTAGCTTCAAACGCTTTCAGGGAAAGTAAAAATAATAGGACAACAGATGACTTATAAAGCTGAAATATGACCTCACATATGACCTCGCATGGGACCTCACATATGACCTCGCATGGGACCCTACTCACTGAGTCTGGGAGAGTAGTGAAGATTTAGTCAGGCCACATGTAAAATTTTCTTAAGAGTAACATGTCAAGCACACTTTAAAATCCTAACAAATTACATTCATTATAAATTAATCTAATTTATACAACCCAGAACTTATATTCATATTGCAATCAATACTATTTATTTATGAACCTAAATTTAATTATATTTCTCTTTACCATGGACCTGCTTGATATATCTTTCTCGGTCTTTTCAAAGTCAATTGAATGGCTAAAATCTCTCACATGAATGAACAGAACATTAGATTCTTGTCTATTTCTAATGTTATATTTATGTTGTTCTAATCTTAGTTCAAGACTTTTCCCAATTAGACGGTAATAAACTTCATTTCATTTTTTATAGAGAATCTTGTAGACACAGCTATCAGCATTTTTTTTTTTGTGGGGGGGGGAGGAAGAAATTTTTCAATTTATTAATCAAATGATTTTGAAGTCCTTAGGAAGAGAAGGTATATCAAGAGGAATTTCATAGTCAGATGGAACCAACATATTCTTGGTTGAATATGTTTCTTTTTCCCTTTTTAAATTGTAAAATGTTCTTCTGGCAATTTTAAAATATTTGACAATTAATGTTTTTGGATATTTTAGATCATATGTTATTTCATAATTCATCGATATTTCCTCAACTATGAACTCTGGGCTTCAAATGCGGAAAGCTCTCAGAAACATGGAGGAGAATATATGCATGTATACATACATACATACAAATATATACATACATACATACAGCAATTGGCTCCTGGAGTTCAACCCACCAAGTGCAAAGTCATAAAGATTGGTGAAGGGCAAAGAAGACCGCAGACGGAGTACAGTCTAGGGGGCCAGAGACTACAAACCTCACTCAAGGAAAAAGATCTTGGGGTGAGTATAACACCAGGCACATTTCCTGAGGCGCACATCAACCAAATAACTGCTGCAGCATACGGGCGCCTAGCAAACCTAAGAACAGCATTCCGACAATTTAATAAGGAATCGTTCAGGACCCTGAACACTGTGTACGTTAGGCCCATATTAAAGTATGTAGCACCAGTTTGGAACCCACACCTAGCCAAGCACGTAAAGAAACTAGAGAAAGTGCAAAGGTTTGCAACAAGACTAGTGCCGGAGCTAAGGGGTATCTCCTACGAGGAGAGATAGGACATACCCCTTAGCTCCGGTGTCGACCTGACGGCACTGGAGGACAGGAGAGGAAGGGATGACATGATAACGACATATGAAATACTGAGAGGAATCGACAAGGTGGACAGAGACAGAATGTTCCAGAGATGGGACACAGCAACAAGGGGACACAGTTGGGAGTTGAAGACTCAGATGAATCACAGGGATCTTAGGAAGTATTTCTTCAGTCACAGAGTTGTCAGGAAGTGGAATAGGTGAGTACATACATACATACATATATATACAGGCATTCATTCATACATACATACATATACATACATACATTCATACATACATACATACATACATACATACATACATACATACATACATACATACATACATACATACATACATACATACATACATACATACATACATACATACATACATACATACATTTATACATACATACATACATACATACATACATACATTTATACATACATACATACATACATACATACATACATACATACATACATACATACATACATACATACATACATACATACATACATACATACATGCATACATGCATACATACATACATACATACATACATACAGAGGTCAGAGGAGACATGATAACGACATACAAAATACTGCGGGGAATCGACAAGGTAGACAGTGACAGGATGTTTCAGAGAGGGAACACAGAAACAAGGGGACACAACTGGAAGCTGAAGACTCAGATGAGTCAAAGGGATGTTAGGAAGCATTTCTTCAGCCACAGAGTAGTCAGGAAGTGGAATAGTCTAGAGAAAGATATAGTGGAGGCAGGAGCCATACACAGTTTTAAGACGAGGTATGATAAAGCTCATGGAGCAGGGAGAGCAGAGACCCAGTAGCGGACAGCGAAGAGGCGTGGCCAGGAGCTGAGTCTCGACCCCTGCAACCACAATTAGGTGAGTACATACATACATACATACATACATACATACATACATACATACATACATACATACATACATACATACATACATACATTTATACATACATAGATACATACATACATACATACATACATACATACATACATACATATATGAGATATTGACATCACAAAACATCTATTCACACAAATGCACACAATAACATTTTGGAGGGCAGCAATGACGGTGCAATATTAGTGGGCGAGCTGGGAGCTATGATGGAGTGGTGGGTTCAGAGGGAGGATGAGAGAATAAATGGGAGGGAGGGAAGCTGGGAGGAATAAAAATGTGGTGTAGGGAAAAGGGGATGGTATGAGGGGAAGCAAGGGAAAAAGAGGAGGGGATGGTTAGGGAAGGACAGGAAATGTAGCAAATATTATTTCGGTTTATTGTCGTTGATTCTTACTGCACAACGCAAGTATCAGTTTCTGTTCCGTATTATCTCAGTGTATTTACACTGACCAGTTTTTGTTTCGTAATATTTCAGTGTATTTCTATCAGTCAGTTTCTGCTAAACAGAACTACCAACTCGATTAATATCAACATTTAGTTTATAAATAATATAGTTATTTCCTCTTCCCTGGTTTACAACTATACGAAACGAACGTTTTAATTTTTTCGTACCAAACACTGGTACTGGACACGTACTAAACGTGTACTATAACACTGTTTATAAAGTTTATGTCGCCTCTTCCAAATCTTCTTATATTGAAATGTAACATTTTGAAACTGCTTTCAGTTTTCTCTCGGAAAAATATATATATATATATATATATATATATATATATATATATATATATATATATATATATATATATATATATATATATATATGTCGTGCCTGATTAGGTAAAACTGGTCAATTAGCAAGAACTCATCTAAAATTAAGTCCTTTCTAAAATTTTCTCTTATACGTTTAAAGATATATTTCTTTCATTTATGTTAAATTAAGAATTTATAATTTTGTACCAAGAGAAACTTTGAAAACCTACCTAACCTTATTACAACAAGCGCAATTTAATTTAGCCTAACCCAGCTAAATATATTTTAGATACGTTAACATTAATTTAATAATAAACAAACACAATGAAATATATTTTTTTCGTTATGTTCAGAATGATTTTGGCGAAATTATTGCATACACAAATTTTCACTTGTCTTATATGGCAAGATGAGCGTTGCTATTTAAGCCAAAATCGCAAGTTTTACCTAATCGGCACGACATATATATATATATAGTATATATATATATACATGTATATATTTTATTACATAATATGGTACAAAAGATTTGAGAGATACATTGTTGATATAAAGATGGCATATACAGTACACGAGGTGAGAGATACATGTCTAGTACATATTGTTACATCTTTGTCACTGATTATAATGCGAAAATCTCATCCAGCTCTTCCGAGCTGGTGCGCGTGCCCAGAATACAGCATGCATTACCCCTCTGAACAGCAGCGCTGAGTCGCTGGAACAGGTTTGATCCAAGGATTGATGCAATCCTTGGATCAAACCTGAAATTCTCTCATATCTCATGGAATATATAATTTTCTTCTTTAATTATTAATATCTGCATTAATTTACTTTTCTTCTATTCTTGTGTTCGTCCCCATATTTCTGTTTTGTAGTATTCCCTCTACCCATCCCCTCCTTCCCATCCCCTCCTTCCTATCCCCTCCTTCCCATCCCCTCCTTCCTATCCCCTCCTTCCCATTCCCTCCTCCCCATTCCCTCCTCCCCTGCCTAACCACCTCCCTACCCCCTACCGTTTATTTTTGTGTCTTGTAAGACACAAAGCGGAAGCTGCGGAAAATGAGGAGTTTCTCGCAGTGAACGTGAAGAGAGAGAGAGAGAGAGAGAGAGAGAGAGAGAGAGAGAGAGAGAGAGAGAGAGAGAGAGAGAGAGAGAGAGAGAGAGAGAGAGAGAGAGAGAGAGAGAGAGAGAGAGAGAAATAGAGAAGATTGGAGGAAAAGAAGATAGACAGAAGAGGAAATGAAGAGAAGATAGAGGTGGAGCGTTAAAAGCAGATAGGAGTAGTACAAGGGAAATACGGAGAATAGACAAGAGCTGGGAGAGAAATGAAGGTGAGAGACGAAAACGCAGAGATAAGAGGAGAAAGGAGAAGAGGAAAGGACGAAAGGGGATATGGAAACGGAGAAGAAAGAGGCGTAATAAGATAAGAAGAAAGAGGCGTTGTTAGAGTAGGAGGAAGAGGAAGAGGCGCAGGTGCACGAAGGGAAGGAGTAGGAGGAAGAGGAGGAGAAGGAGGAAGAGGAGGGGGAGAAGGAGGAGGAAGAGAAGGAGGAGAAAGAGAAGGAAGAGGAGGAGGCGGATAAGGAGGAGGATAAGAAGGAGGAAGAGAGTAATTAACACCGAACAAAAATCCCCAGAATAATGACCCACTTGACTGCTGGCCACCAGATCCATCTCACTATGTTGATGTGTTGATGTGTTGATGTGCGCACCTGCTGCTGCTGCTGCTGCTGCTGCTGCTGCTGCTGCTGCTGCTGCTGCTGCTGCTGCTGCGCTGCCGCTGTCCCTCACTAATTGTTCTCATCTCGTATTTATTCACTTCATTAACTCACTTTATGTATATTTTGATTTAGAGGGGGAGGGGGGGGGGGGCAGCGAATAATAACTCTACAACATTCATTACGACCTTCGCTATGGTTTTAAACGACGTTGTTGGCGTCTTTCCGTTGAGTGTACATTAAGGTGAGATTCCTCAGATCGTATTAATGTGAAATAGATGTTAGTGTGTTTAATTATGATAGTTAACCCTGCAGCTGCACTCAGCTGCATTCTTGACTCTGTAAATATTTTACGTTGCAGCTGTTAGCACGGTTGTGCTCTGTGTTCTCTGTTAGCATGATTGTGAATTGTGTTTCGTGTTAACTTGGTTGTGTTCTCTGTTAGCATGGTTGAGTTGTGTGTTCTCTGTTAGCATGGTTGTGTTCTGTGTGCCGTGTTAGCATGGTTGTGTTCTGTGTTCCGTGTTAGCATGGTTGTGTTCTGTGTGCCGTGTTAGCATGGTTGTGTTCTGTGTTCCGTGTTAGCATGGTTGTGTTCTGTGTTCCGTGTTAGCATGGTTGAGTTGTGTGTTCTCTGTTAGCATGGTTGTGTTCTGTGTTGCCGTGTTAGCATGGTTGTGTTCTGTGTTCCGTGTTAGCATGGTTGTGTTCTGTGTGCCGTGTTAGCATGGTTGTGTTCTGTGTGCCGTGTTAGCATGGTTGTGTTCTGTGTGCCGTGTTAGCATGGTTGTGTTCTGTGTTCCGTGTTAGCATGGTTGTGTTCTGTGTGCCGTGTTAGCATGGTTGTGTTCTGTGTGCCGTGTTAGCATGGTTGTGTTCTGTGTGCCGTGTTAGCATGGTTGTGTTCTGTGTGCCGTGTTAGCTTGGTTGTGTTCTGTGTGCCGTGTTAGCAGAGTTGTGTGCTGTGCTCCGTGTTAGAATGAATGTGTTCTGTGTTCCGTGTTAGCATGGTTGTGTTTTGTGATAGCATGGTTGTGTTCTGTGTTCCGTGTTAGCATGGTTTTGTACTGTTATCATGGTTGTGTTTTGTGATAGCATGGTTGTGTTCTGTGTTCCGTGTTAGCATGGTTGTGTTCTGTGTGCCGTGTTAGCTTGGTTGTGTTCTGTGTTCCGTGTTAGCATGGTTTTGTACTGTTATCATGGTTAGCATGGTTTTGTACTGTGTTATCATGGTTGTGTTCTGTGTTCCGTGATAGCATGGTTGTGTTCTGTGTGCCGTGTTAGCATGGTTGTGTTCTGTGTGCCGTGTTAGCATGGTTGTGTTCTGTGTGCCGTGTTAGCAGAGTTGTGTGCTGTGCTCCGTGTTAGAATGAATGTGTTCTGTGTTCCGTGTTAGCATGGTTGTGTTTTGTGATAGCATGGTTGTGTTCTGTGTTCCGTGTTAGCATGGTTTTGTACTGTGTTATCATGGTTGTGTACTGTGTTAGCATGGTTGTGTTCTGTGTCAGGATGGTCGTGTACTGTTCCGTGTTAGCATGGTTTGCACTGTGTTAGCATGGTTGTGTATTGATTTCCGTGTTAGCATGGTTTCGTACTGTGTTGCGTGTTAGCATAGCTATGTACTGTGTTCTGTGTTAGCATGTTGTGTGGTGTGTTCTCCGTTTGGCTGTCCGCTGTGTTCTGTCTGCTTCTGATTCCACTGAGCTATTTAACGGTACAAATGTTTCCCAGGGGAAAGCTATCAAAAAACTGCTTTCTATTTACTGCTGAAAGTGTCTCAGTGAAAGCATGCAACTGAATTTGCAGTTAATGCTAACCAGTGGAAGTGCCCAGAAACTGACTGTTATACCTAATACCGAGTTACCACACAGGGGCTTGTTAGTTCTGAGGATTAACATATCTATGCACCCAAGGCGAGAGATATCCTGCAGAAGGCAGTGTAGTATTCTCAGCTTCAAAGTAGAATACGTAACTGAACCTCCGCGGCTCTAAAAAGAGCATTTGCCAGTGGTAACTTCTACGGGCTCCCGTGAAAAGAGCTTCTTTCGTTCAAAGCTCTGTGTCGAGTTTTATCAAATCAGGTAAAAACTTTCTTTACGTAGAGCTTTATCGAGTCAGTAAAGCTTGTTCTATGCACAGTTTTATAAATTCATGTAAAGCTTTCTTTATGTAGTTCTATCAAGTCATTTGAAACTAGTTCAATAAAGATCTTACCAAGACATTTGAAGCTTGTTCTATATAGAGCTTCATCAAGTACTTTTAAGCTTGCTTTATGTAGAGTTTTATCAATTAATGTAAAGCTTGCTTTATGTAGAGCTTTATCAATTCATATAAAGCTTGCTTTATGTAGAGCTTTATAAATTAATGTAAAGCTGAATTATGCAGATCTTTATCAATGTAGAGCTTTACCAATTCATGTAAAACTTGCTTTATACAGAGCTTTATCAATTCATGTAAAACTTGCTTTATGTAGAGTTTTATAAATTCATGTAAAACTTGCTTTATGTAGAGCTTTATCAATTCATGTAAAACTTGCTTTATGTAAAGCTTTATCAATTCATGTAAAGCTTGCTTTATGTAAAGCTTTATCGATTCACGTAGTCAGTTCCAAATTAGTTATTAATAAGGGTCTTTTACAGATGCAAAAATCACCGTACTTGTGGTCGTTCCCCTGTAGTCTTATTTCAGCGCTGGGTCGTACCTCATCCTGCAGTCGTACCTCAACCTGCAGTCGTACCTCAACCTGCAATCGTACATTTACTTGCAGTCGTACCACAATCTGTGCTTGCGTAGTCGTATTCAGGTCAGTGTTTGGAGCTCTGGCCTTGATGGTGGCATCCCAGCATCCCTGTGTGGAGATGCTCTCAGGAGAGATCTCCTCTCTCTTCTCCATCACGCCGTGTCAACCCCTACGGGGTTAGCGCTCCCTCGTGGATCTAATAATCCAAAAGAAGGGATAAGATACAGCTTTATTCTGGTTCACTGTTTTTCCAGGATATTATGAGGGGTTTTAGTGATAAGAATAATCCATCTTCCTCACTTTGTCCATCCTACATCCTTCTACTTTCCCATACAACCTGCTACTTTCCTAACCATCTTGCTACTTTCTCCACCATCCTGCTACTTCCCCCCATCCTGCTACTTTCCTCTCCATCCTACATCCTGCAACTTTCCCCTGCATCCTGCTACTTTCCCTTCCATCCTACATTTTCCCCTTCCATCCTATATTATTTCCCTCAATACTATATTTTTCCCCTCCATCCTATATTTTTCCCCTTAATCTAATATTTTTTTCCTCCATCCTATCCTACATTTTCTCCTCCATCCTACATTTTCCCCTCCATCCTACATTTCCTCCATCCTCTTAGTTTTCACTATGGTCTTCCCTCCTTTACTGCATCCTACTACTCTCTCCTCTCCTACTTTCTACTGCTCCCTCGAGTCCTGCATCTCACTGCTCCCATCCTTCACCCTGCTATACCCTATCCTTCGTCCTAATGTTTACTCCATTCCTGCTAGTCCCACCCATCCTACTGTCTCCCTCCCTAGTTTGAGTTTTATACTACCAGAACGCTTGAGGGACTTTCCTCTCTCTCTCTCTCTCTCTCTCTCTCTCTCTCTCTCTCTCTCTCTCTCTCCTTCCCTCTCCCTCAGTCACTTTATTTTTTCTCTCTACTTTGTTCACCCTCTTTGTTCACTATATTTTTCCTCTTTCTTTTTCCTTATCCCTTCCACCTCTCTCTCCCCCTCATTATTTATGTGCCACATATCCTTCTCCCCAAAAGTACTTATCTCCCCTCTCATCCTTCTCTTCTCTCCTCTACACAACCCCTCCTCTTTCTCTCATCTTCCTCTGTTATTTGACCTCATCCCTCAAAATTTTCTATTCTTTTCCTTCTCTTAAACTCTCATTTTCTCCTTCCTTTTTCTTCCTTTTCCCCTCCTCCTTCCTTTTTCTTCCTCCCATCTTTCCCTTCTCTTCTTCCTCTTACCCTTCTCTCTAAGCTTTCTCTCCCTCAGTCTCTGCCTTCTGCCTTTATCCCTTCTCCCCCTGCCACTATCCCTCTTCCCTCAGCCACTATCCCTACTCCCCCTGCCACTATCCCTCTTCACTCAGCCTCTGTCCCTCCTCCCCCTATCACTATCCCTCTTCCCTGAGCCTCTATTCCTCCTCTCTCTGCCTCTATCCCTCTTCTCCCAGCCTCTATTCCTCCTCTCTCTGCCTTTATCCCTTCTTCCTCTGATTCTATCCCTCTTCTCCCTGCCTCTATCCCTCTTCCCTCTGCCTCTATCCTTCCTCCCTCTGCCTCTCTTTCTTATCTTCTTGCCTCTATCTCTTCTCCCTCTGTCTCTACCCCTACCTCTATCCCTACTCCCTCTGTCTCTATCCCTAGTCCCCCTGCCTCTATCCCTACTCTCTCTGCCTTTATCCCTACTTCCCCTGCCTCTACCCCTCCTACCCCTACCTCTATCCCTACTCCCTCTATCTCTATCCCTAGTCCCCCTGCCTCTATCCCTACTCCCTCTGCCTCTATCCCTCCTTCCTCTGCCTCTATCCCTCCTTCCTCTGCCTCTATCCCTCCACTCCCTACCTCTATCCCTTCTCCCTCTGTTTTTATCCCTCCTCTACCTGCCTCTATCCCTCTTCTCCCTGCCTCTAACCCTCCCCCAGCCTCTATCCCTTCTCTTTGTGCCTCTGTCTCTAATTTCCCTGCCTCTATCCCGTCTGCCACTGTTCCTCCGCCCCCTGCCTTTATCCCTCCTCTCTCTGCTTCTATCCCTCATCTTCCTGCCTCAATCCCTCCTCCCTCTGGCTCCATCCCTCCTCCCTCTGCCTCCATCCCTCCTTCCCCTGCCTCCATCCCTCCTTCCACTGCCTCCATACCTCCTTCCCCTGCCTCCATCCCTCCTCATCTACTAGCCCTACTCTCCAACAGCATCCAAAAAATGGTTATAACTGACCATAATTTTTAAAGGGGTGGACCGGTAAGCCAGCAGAAGGCCTCGGTCAGATGACCAAAAGCTCCTACGGCGGGTCATCATCTGGCGACACGGTACAGGAGACACGTGCTGACATCCTTCCTGAGAGGCTAGAGGAGAGCAAATTGGGTGTTAATTAAGAGGAGACAGGGCGTAGTGGAGGAAAGGGAGCGCAGGGATAGAAAAATGGGTGGGTGAGGGAAAGTGGTTGAAAAGAAAGGAAAAGGAAGTAGGGAAGAGAGAAATGGTAAAAGGAAGTAGGGAAGAGATAAATGGTAAAAAGGAAGTAGGGAAGAGAGACCAGGTAAAAAGAGAGGAAGTGAGTTAAGTGATTGAAGGAAATGATAACTGATTCTATCTTTTACTTTCATGAAGTCTCTCTTAAAATACATGATTTTTTATTATTATTATTATTATTATTATTATTATTATTATTATTATTATTATTATTATTATTATTATTGTTATTATTATTATTATAATTATTATTATTATTATAATTAATCTCATGGAGAAGAGCTAAATCCAGTGTGGTCATACAGCACCTGAGGAAAGAGAGGTAATCAGGTTTCATCCAAGGGAAAGGATTAAGAGCCCTTCACCGGTATCAAGGGTTACAGAAAAAAATACAGAAGCAGGGACTGTAAAGTGTCGTCCCACTTAACACTGTACATAAGAAGAGTTAAGTACACCTGTAAGTCTTCGATCCATGACAGTCAGGAGCTAAACACGCACAACCTCTCTAAATATTCCTTAAACCCCATTCAGCTTTTTGGTTTATGTTTGATAATATATTCTAGTCGTCTAGAGAGCCGTTGTTTTGCAAATGCTTTCATGTTTTCTTGATAATTCCGAATTTGTTTAGTCTGAATTCAAAACTGCCATTTTTATGTTGGATAGATAATTTTCAGCATTTTTGCTCACTTTTACACATATTTTCAAAGAGCGTCAAGTGTGTAAGATCACTTCTCTTACTGTGGTTGCAGCAAGATTCTCTCTTTTGACTTTTTCTCGCAAAGCCGAGGCGAGGCTAAATGAATTCTACTATTTTTAGCCCTTTTCTTTCCCCCTCTGGCACTTTCCCAATTTGTGAAGCAATATTTTGATATCCAATTTTCGCCTCGACACACACACACATACGCACACACACACATACGCACACACACACACACACAAACACACACTCATACGCACACACATATACAAACATACGCTCACACACATACACACACATCCCACCTCTCCCATTTCTCCACTGTCTCCAGTTTCTCCTCTCCCTCCCTCCACCTCCACACAAACACTCAGGCAATCACACCACAAAACAACCACACAGAAATACATAGTTTTTCACTCTGTGGCATCTTTAAAAAAAATGGGGTGCCAGAGAGCAGGACGGAAAACTAGGGGACTGGAGGATGAGTCTGCGAAGGAAGATTGGGCAGCAGAGCTCATGAAAAGGGAACATGAGTGGGGAAGGAAGCTAGAGAAGCTTAGCATGAAAATGGAGGAGAGAATAGCTGCAGAAAGCATGAAAATGGAGGAGAGGATAGCTGCAGAAAGCATGAAAATGGAGGAGAGGATAGCTGCAGAAAGCATGAAAATGGAGGAGAGGATAGCTGCAGAAAGCATGAAAATGGAGGAGAGGATAGCTGCAGAAAGCAGGAAGTGGGAGAAGCAAGTCACAGCAGCAGAGGCTAAGATACAGAGATTAGAACAGGAACTTAAAAAATTGAAACATCATAAAGAACTAAAAAGCAATGTGGACATGGTATCAGAAACTGCTACCTCAGTCACAAATAAGGGGACTGAAGAGAACGGAGTGAAACTGTATGCAGGGGCCCTATCAGACCATCGTGGAGCCCGAGAAAAAGAAAGGATCACATCAGGAACAATCGAGGGGAGTGTAGAAAAAGGGAGAGCTAAGCAATACGAAGAAGCTCTAACAGACCACAGCAGTGCACAGGGAAAGTTAAGAAGGGAAAGCGACAGGCCACTGGGCCAAGGGATAACAGACAGTTAAGAGATTGAAGAAAGGAAAGCTGCAATGGAGGCAACTAAATCGAATCAGGGGTTACATAGGGATAGGCAGTGGGAGAATGAAAGAGAGAGATCAGTTTTTGTTTATGGGCTCCAGGAAGCTGAAAGGGAAACTTACGAAGCAAGAAGACAAGAGGAGAAAAAAGCGATTAAAAGCATCAAGAAAGCAATAGGAGAAGATGACATGACATAGCTCGCCAATTTTCTGAGAATAGGGGTTTGCAAGAGAAAGAATCCGGCCAGTCAAAGTGATTTTCAAGGCAGAACTGGCTCGAAACAGGATCCTGCAGGAGAAAACAAAACTAAGGGATATGTCAGAGAACCGGAGGGTGTATCTCGACCGCGAAAGAACACAAGAAGAAAGGCAGAAACTGAAAGAGAGGGTACAAAGACAAAAGGAGGAAAGAGAGATGGACAGGAGAACCCAGACTCAGGAGGAAGCTCAAATACAATCACCTACAGATGTCCACCAACCTGGACAACCCCAATGCAACCAAACATTCTAACCCAAAACACACATGCCATACTTAATGCTCCTACCCACCTCATCACAAACTCCACCTTCACACCAACCACACATAGTTCCCCATCAGGTCTCCCACTTTCCCAACCCCAATGTACCCCCCAGACTACGATTTTAGAAAAGAAGTTGAAGGTTTGCTATACAAATGCAGATGGAATAACAAATAAATGTGAGGAGTGGCATGAAAGAATATAGGAGACATCCCCAGACATAATAGCACTCACAGAAACGAAACTCACCAGGATGATAACAGATGCAATCTTTCCACTCGGATATCAAATCCTCAGGAAAGATGAAGGGAGCAGAGGGGGAGGAGGAGTTGCACTGCTCATTAAGAACCGGTGGGGATTTGAGGAAGTGAAAGGAATGGATGGAATGGGCGAAAGGGACTACATAGTAGGAACAATCCAGTCTGAGGGCCATAAGGTGGTACTCGCTGTAATGTACAACCCGCCATAGAACTGCAGGAGGCCAAGAGAAGAATACGACGAGAGCAACAGAGCAATGGTAGACACACTAGCCGAGGTTGCCAGAAGAGCTCACATGGGGAGAGCAAAGTTCCTAGTTATGGGGGATTTCAGTCACAAGGAGATTGATTGGGAAAACCTTGAGTCCCATGGGGGTCCTGAATCATGGAGAGCCAAGATGATGGATGTGGTACTGGAAAACCTCATTCATCAACATGTTAGAGACACTACCAGAGAGAGAGGTGAGGATGATCCAGCAAGACTGGACCTAGTATTCACCTTGAGTAGTTCGGACATCGAGGATATCACGTATGAAAGGCCCCTTGGAGCTAGTGTTCATGTGGTTCTGTGTTTTGATTATATAGTTGAGTTACAAGTTGAGAGGGGAGCAGGAATAGGACGGGAAAAAACGAAACTACAAAAGGGGGGACTACACAGGCATGAGGAACTTCCTACAAGACGTTCAGTGGAAGAGAATTGGCAGGAAAACCAGTAAAAGAAATGATGGACTATGTGACAACCAAATGCAAAGAGGCAGAGGAGAGGTTTGTTCCCAAGGGAAACAGAAGTAATGGGAAGACCAGAACGAGTCCTTGGTTCACCCAAAGGTGTAGGGAGGCAAAAACTAAGTACACCAGAGAATGGAAAAAGAAAAGAAGACAAAGGACCCAGGAAAATAAAGAGATTAGCCGAAGAGCCAGAAACGAATATGCACAGATAAGAAGGGAGGCTCAGCGACAATACGAAAATGACATAGCATCGAAAATCAAATTTAACCTGGAGCTGTTGTATAGCCACATCAGGAGGAAAACAACAGTCAAGGACCAGGTAATCAGGCTGAGGAAGGAAGGTGGGAAGTTCACAAAAAACGACCAAGAGGTATGTGAGGAGCTCAACACGAGATTTAAAGAATTATTTACAGAGGAGACAGGAAGGACTCCAGGAATTCAGAATAGGGAGGTACACCAACAAGTGCTGGATGAAATACACACAACCGAGGAGGAGGTGATGAAGCTGCTATGTGAACTCGATACCTCAAAAGCGGTGGGACCAGACAACATCTCTCCATGGGTCCTGAGAGAGGGAGTAGAAATGTTGTGTATGCCACTAACAAAAATCTTCAACACATTCATTGAAACTGGGCAACTACCTTAGGTATGGAAGATGGCAAATGTAGTCCCGATTTTTAAGAAAGGAGACAGACACGAGGCATTAAACTACAGACCTGTGTCACTGACGTGTATAGTATGCAAAGTCAGGGAGAAGATCTTCAGGAGGAGAGTGGTGGAGCACCTAGAAAAACACAAGCTTATAAACGACAACCAGCACTGTTTCAGAGAAGGAAAATCCTGTGTCACAAACCTACTGGAGTTTTATGACAAGGTAACATAAGTAAGACACGAGAGAGAGGGGTGGATAGACTGCATTTTCTTAGACTGCAAGAATGCGTTCGACACAGTTCCTCACAAGAGGTTAATGCAAAAGCTAGAGGATCAGGCACACGTAAAAGGTAAGGCACTGCAATGGATCAGAGAATATCTGACAGGGAGAAAACAACGAGTCATGGTACGTGACGAGGTGTCAGAGTGGGCACCTGTGACGAGTGGGGTTCCACAGGGGTCAGTCCTATGACCTGTGCTGTTTTTGGTATATGTGAATGACATAACGGAAGGGATAGACTCAGAAGTGTCCCTGTTTGCAGATAATGTGAAGTTAATGAGAAGAATTAAATCAGTCGAGGATCAGGCAGGACTACAAAGGGACCTTAACAGGCTACAAGCCTGGTCCAGTAACTGGCTCCTTGAATTTAACCCTGCCAAATGTAAAGTCATGAAGATCGGGGAAGGGCAAAGAAGACCGCAGACAGAGTATAGACTAGGTGGCCAAAGACTGCAAACCTCATCATCCTACAAAACACTTGTCACAATGTAATATCCTCAGATTGTAATTTGAGCAAATTTATTAACTGTTATAAGCTAATGTTTAATTAAAACAAACTCAATCAATTTCTCTAGTATTAAGTAATCTATAAGCCATTAGATTTAGTCTGCCCATAATGGCATGGCATGATAGTGGCTCTCTTTGAACTTTAGTTCATGATTGTAATTACAAAATCTCAATGTAAACTTGCAATGAAATAATAATATTAATATGATTATTATATTATTATTATTATTATATTATTATTATTATTATTATTATTATTATTATTATTATTATTATTATTATTATTATTATTATTATTATTATTATTATTATTATTATTATTATTAATATTAATTATTTCTTCAGTCATATAGTTGTCAGGAAGTGAAACAATCTGGAGAGTGAGGTAATTCAGGCAGGATATCCATACACAGCCATGAGTAGAGATACGATAAAGGTCATGGAGCAGGAAGAGAGTGGACCTAGTAACGACCAACTACTAGGTCAAGACATAATGCAGGTAATATATTTCGAATATTGTAATAAAATTTTTAATATCTCTCTCTCTCTCTCTCTCTCTCTTTCTTTCTCTCTCTCTCTCTCTCTTCTCTCTCTCTCTCTTTCTTTCTCTCTCTGTCTCTCTCTCTCACTCACATCTTGCCCCATGTTCCAACAAACATGAGAAACTACCAAACACAGTTCTCGTCTGTCATCGTGAGGGGAGGATCATAAGAGAGGCTGGTAAAAGTGGCTATATATGAGCTGATCTCGTAAGGAGAACGTGAGAAGGTGAATGAGATGTGAGAGAATATGAGATAAATTTATTGGAGGAGGAATAATAAAATATAATGCAGGCGATGAAAGTGAAAGCATTTTTAAAATAAAAAAATGGTGGTGAGAGAGACAGACAGACAGAGATAGAGATACAGACAGACAGATAGACAGACAGATAGATAAATTATACTGAAAGACTTTCGTTCACTGGAGAGGTTTTCTACTGAGTTAGTTATACCGTTTGTATCACTGCTTCAGATTTTATTTTGCTAGATAAATTTAGAGCTTTTGATGCCACAAAAATATAGCACCATAGTTTGACATGTTGGCACCCAAATAATTATTCATATCAACCAGATCTGCAGCACAGGTACAGTCCTCACCTAACGCAAGTGCACAAGTCAGCAGCTTGGGTTCAGCTACCCTGAAGCCGTTGATGTCGAGTACGTACAGGTGCAAAAATATTCCCAAAATAGGAATCTCAATAGAAGGGTCTGACGATGACTGAATGGTGTCCACTGATAAGCCTTATTTCGGTGGAAGCACATACACACACACAAAAATTATACTGTTTTCAGGTAGATTGGCGCTTCAAAGTGAGATAATGAGTGGTCGGAAAGCGGTATGGCTCTCCACCCTTGCACACTATAAGGTTATCTTAGAGACACTGAGCAGGTCGTCTTTAGATTTAGACCAATGTCTAAATCCTCAAGAGAGAAACGCGCAATATGTCTTATGTGGAGTCACAGTCTGGTCTGACTAGACTTAGCACTTCAGCAGAGCCTTTCAAAGTGAAGGGAGTCTTAAATTTCTCAAGAAAATCAGCTCACGTTTGTCTTGTTCATACTAAGACCCAGTCAGCGGCTCATTAGAACATCGTTGAAAAAAATATGTTGGTATTTAATAAAGCATAGATTGCTAAGTGTGTCCTTGAAATGTGATTACTATGGCAGAGCTCTGTGCTCGGACACAGCTGATGTGTATACCGCCTCAGTAAATATACAAGTACATATATTCCCTCATTAATTGGGGGTAGATGGCCGTTGTAGGGGTGGACATGTTGTAATAATGGGAGGGAAGAGTGTCAGTGACTGTACTGTTATATGAAAGGCGAATGTTCTCAAGATTCCATATCTAACTTGACTTCACTGACAGCCAGAAAACAGCTATTATTCCACACGACGGGAAGCCAATGGTAACTACCCTCTGTCTGTATCTTTCTCAGTAACATCACTTCTCACAAATGATTCCAACTTTACTCTGTACCTTATATGTCATTGATTAAAATTGAATAGTGAAGGAATATATATTAATTTTACAATTTGATAGAGGTAAAAAAAAAGAGCTTTTATATTGTAAAAAAAATATATGTAGATATAATCTTAATTCTAAGTCCTTAAGTGTATAAGTGTCGACACACACCACAAGGATGTGGAGTCGTGTTGGTGGCAGGAACATGTTGGAGTCCCGGTACTGAATAGGCAAATGTTGAAGCAAAGGCTGCTATATAAAAGGTTTTTGCCTCGTATCTGCTTGGACCTCCTCTTTTCTGCAACATTGGAAACTCCTGATTATGTGCTGATTGCAACACGAAAGGCTTAGAGCTATCATTCAACTCCTCCCGTGTCTGTTTTACATCTTGTATCAATTGTTCGTGATATTTCGCTTGCCTCATTCGGCAAGAAGAGCATTGCTATTTAAACCAAAATCCCAAGTTTTAAATAGCAACGCTCTTCTTGCCGAATAAGGCAAACAAAAATTTGTGTATGCAATAATTTCGGAAAAATCATTCTGAACGTAACGAAAAAAATATATTTCATTGTGTTTTTTTATTATTAAATTATTGTAAACTTATCTAAAATATAATTAGTTGGATTAGGTTGAATTAAATTGCACTTGTTATAATAAGGTTAGGAAGTTTTCTAAGGTTCTTTTGGCATAAAATTATTAATTTTTATATTAACAATAATGAAAAAAAATGTCTTTAAACGTATAAGAGAAAATTTTAGAGCTAGGTGTTTTACCGTGATCTGAGGACATACGATGGTGTGGGTGCCTCAGAGCTAATTTAATTCTCCTCCTCGTTTGGTGTACTAACCTCTACAAGCAGCATATATATTATTGTAACCACGAACGAGTGGTATTTAATCAATAACAACACTGACTAGCTGAGGACTCGAACCCGTGTCGTTTTGGCCAACCTCATGGTGAGCGAAAACCACACGACGCTCTAACCCACAAGACCACCCAATCCTATAAAGATCACACACCCAGCAGAGGTAGGTGTTTTACAGTGATCTGAAGACATACGATAGTGTGGGTGCCTCAGAGCTAATTTCATTCTACTCCTTGATCGCTCACTATGAGGAGAGTTAAAACGACACGGGTTCGAGTTCTCGGATAGTCACAGTGTTGTTATTGATTAAATACCACTCCTTCGTGGTTACAATACTATATATGCTGCTTGTGGAGGCTAGCACACCAGATGAGGAGTAGAATGAAATTAGCGTTGATGCACCCACACCATCGTATGTCCTCAGATCACGGTAAACATCTAGCTCTGCTGAGGTGCGGATCTTTGTAAGATTGGGTGGTCCTGTGGGTTAGAGCGTCGGGTGATTTTCGTTCACCATGAGGCGGGCGAAAACGAATTGGGTTCGAGTCCTCGGCTAGTCGCAGTGTTGTTATTGATTAAATACCACTCGTTTTGTTACAATAATATATATATATATATATATATATATATATATATATATTATATATATATATATATATATATATATATATATATATATATATATATATATATATATTCAACAAGTCGGCCGTCTCCGACCGAGGCAGGGTGACCCAAAAAGAAAGAAAATCCCCAAAAAGAAAATACTTTCATCATCATTCAACACTTTCACCACACTCATACATAATCACTGTCTTTGCAGAGGCGCTCAGATACGACAGCTGAGAATTGTCCCTCCCAGCTGTCACTATCCCAGACCCCTCCTTTAAAGTGCAGGCACTGTACTTTCCATTTCCAGTACTCAAGTCCAACTAAATCAATTAACTGGTTTCCTTGAATCCCTTCACAAAATGTTACCCTGCTCACACTCCAACAGATCGTCATGTCCCAAAAACCATTCGTCTCCATTCACTCCTATCTAACACGCTCACACATGCTTGCTGGAAGTCCAAGCCCCTCGCCCACAATGCCTCCTTTACCCCTTCCCTCCAACCTTTTCTAGGACGACCCCTACCCCGCCTTCCTTCCCCTACAGATTTATACGCTCTCCAAGTCATTCTACTTTGATCCATTCTCTCTAAATGACCAAACCACCTCAACAACCCCTCTTCAGCCCTCTGACAAATACTTTTAGTAACTCCACACCTTCTCCTAATTTCCACATTCCGAATTTTCTGCATAATATTTACACCACACATTGCCCTTAGACAGGACATCTCCACTGCCTCCAGCCTCCTCCTCGCTGCAGCATTTGCAACCCATGCTTCACACCCATATAAGAGTGTTGGTACCACTATACTTTCGTACATTCCCTTCTTTGCCTCCATGGATAACGTTTTTCGTCTCCACAGATACCTCAACGCACCACTCACCTTTTTTCCTTCATCAATTCTATGGTTAACCTCATCCTTCATAAACCCATCCTCTGACACGTCAACTCCCAAATATCTGAAAACATTTACTTCTTCCATAATCCCTCTCTCCAATGTGATATCCAATTTTTCTTTATTTAAATCGTTTGATACCCTCATCACCTTACTCTTATCTATGTTCACTTTACTCTTTCTACCTTTACACACTCTCCCAAACTCGTCCACTAACCTTTGCAACTTTTCTTTAGAATCTCCCATAAGCACAGTATCATCAGCAAAAAGTAACTGTGTCAACTCCCATTTCGCATTTAATTCTCCATAATTTAATCCCACCCCTCTCCCCAACACCCTAGCTTATATATATATATATATATATATATATATATATATATATATATATATATATATTATATATATATATATATATATATATATATATATATATATATATATATGTCGTGACAATTGGGTAAAACTAATTTTAGAAAGAACTTAATTTTAAGTGAGTTCTTGCTAATTGACCAGTTTTACCTAATCGGCACGACATATATATATATATATATATTTTATATATATATATATATATATATATATATATATATATATATATATATATATATATATATATATATATATATTCACAAACACTAATCTCAGGTCGAAGGATACTCGAATCTACGAACCTTGGAACACGGTACACAGTGCTCTACTAACCGTACCACACTGGTCCAATACCTTGGCGCCCAGCTAACTCTAGACGTTTTGGTCCAAGGCAGCCAGCCTTCAGGCAGCAGGTTTTAAGTTTTTCATATCATCATATATATATATATATATATATATATATATATATATATATATATATATATATATATATATATATATATATATATATATATATATATGTACTCACCTAGTTGTGATTGCAGCTAGGTGCACATAGCTCCTGGCCCCGCCTCTTCACTGGCCGCTACTGGGTCACTCTCCCTGCGCCATGAGCTTTATCATACCTCTTCTTAAAGCTGTGTATGGAACCTGCCTCCACTACATCGCTTCCCAAGCTATTCCACTTCCCGACTACTCTGTGACTGAAGAAATACTTCCTAACATCCCTGTGATTCATCTGAGTCTTCAACTTCCAACTGTGTCCCCTTGTTGCTGTGTCCCATCTTTGGAACATTCTGTCTCTGTCAACCTTGTCAATTCCTCTCAGTATTTTATATGTCGTTATCATGTCCCCCCTATCTCCCTTGTCCTCCAGTGTCGTCAGGTCGATTTCCCTTAACCTCTCCTAGTAGGACATACCCCTTAGCTCCGGGACTAGTCTTGTTGCAAACCTTTGCACTTTCTCTAGCTTCTTTACGTGCTTGGATAAATGGGGGTTCCAAACTGGTGCTGCATACTCCAGTATGGGCCTAACGTACACAGTGTACAGGGTCCTGAACGATTCTTTATTAAGATGTCAGAATGCTGTTCTTAGGTTTGCTAGGCGCCCGTATGCTGCAGCAGTTATTTGGTTGATGTGCGCCTCAAGAGATGTGCCTGGTGTTATACTCACCCCAAGATCTTTTTCCTTGATTGAGGTTTGTAGTCTCTGGCCCCCTAGACTGTACTCCGTCTGCGGTCTTCTTTGCTCTTCCCCAATCTTCATGAATTTGCATTTGGTTGGGTTGAACTCCAGGAGCCAATTGCTGGACCAGGCTTGCAGCCTGTCCAGATCCCTTTGTAGTTCTGCCTGGTCCTCTTCCGATTGAATTCTTCTCATCAACTTCACATCATCTGCAAACAGGGACACTTCGGAGTCTATTCCTTCCGTCATGTCGTTCACAAACACCAGAAACAGCACCGGTCCTAGGACTGACCCCTGTGGAACCCACTCGTCACCGGCGCCCACTCTGACACCTCGCCACGGACCATGACTGCCGCTTCCTAAAGGGATTCCGATCCCTTGTAGTGCCTTC
>WNWK01016173.1:0-45664 GCA_009830355.1 Cherax destructor
CTTTCAATTACTACTAATGTGTCCTATGACCTACAAGTAACTGTTGTACGTATTATTTACAAGTAACTGTTGTACGTATTATTTACAAGTAACTGTTGTACGTATTATTTACAAGTAACTGTTGTACGTATTATTACAAGTAACTGTTGTACGTATTATTTACAAGTAACTGTTGTACGTATACTTACAAGTAACTGTTGTACGTATTATTTACAAGTAACTGTTGTACGTATTAGTTTACAAGTAACTGTTGATACGTATTTTTACAAGTAACTGTTGTACGTATCACCTCAAGTAACTGGTGTACGTATCACCTACAAGTAACTGGTGTACGTATCACCAAGTAACTGTTGTGCGTGTCTGCAAGTAACTGTTGTACATATCACCTACAAGTAACTTGTACGTATCTACAAGTAACTGTTGTGCGCATCACCTACAAGTAACTGTTGTGCGTATCACCTACAAGTAACTGTTGTGCGTATCACCTACAAGTAACTGTTGTGCGTATCACCTACAAGTAACTGTTGTGCGTATCACCTACCAAGTAACTGTTGTCGTATCACCTACAAGTAACTGTTGTCATCACCTACAAGTAACTGTTGTGCGTATCACCTACAAGTAACTGTTGTGCGTATCACCTACAAGTAACTGTTGTGCGTATCACCTACAAGTAACTGTTGTGCGTATCACCTACAAGTAACTGTTGTGCGTATCACCTACAAGTAACTGTTGTGCGTATCACCTACAAAATTGAATGGGTGCCCCCCACCCCCTCTCCCTTTGAATAACTTTACTATTTCTGGTTAGCGTCAGTTTAGAGGTAAATGACCAGAGTCTAGTGATGTATCGGATGTTCCGCATCCGCGGAACATCCGCACAATTTCTTACATCCGCATCCGCATTTGACTGCAGATATACGCATCCGCATCCGAAATCCGCGGAACATCCGCACGATTTCTTACATTCGCATCCACAAAATAAGTAAGACATCCTCATACACATCCCCATCCGTGGATCTCTAAATTTTCACATCCGATACATCTCTAGACCAGGGCATCTGTCTCAAGTCCCACCATTAATATACAAACGAGCCACTTATGTCCTTTCACATGCTATTTCATTAGTTTTTAACAAATCACTAGAAACTAGCACTTTCCGACACTACTCAAAACAGCAAGGGTTAACCAATACACAAGGTGGTGACCCCACAGACGTAAACAACTGTGGGCCAATATCAAACTTACCGTTGCTATCCAAAATCTTCGAGAACCTTGTGCACAAGAGATTATACTCGTTTATAACGACACAAAGCATACTCAATCCCTGCCAATTTGGCTTCAGGAAAAATAAAAGCACTAACGATGCAATAGTAAAAATGATAGACCTGCTTTACATAGCACTCGAAAATAAGGAATATCCATTAGGACTTTTTATTGACCTAAGGAAAGCTTTCGACACAGTAAACCACGGCATCCTACTCCACAAATTTGACCACTATGGAATAAGAGGTTATGCACTTGCATACTTCAAATCCTACCTCACTAATAAGTATCAGTATGTCACCATTAAAGACACATCCTCCAAGACACGATCACTTGACACCGGAGTACCACAGGGAAGTGTCCTTGGTCCCCTGCTCTTCCTCTTATACATCAATGATCTTCCCAATGTATCACAACACCTGAAACCAATACTCTTTGCTGACGACACAACTTATGTCATCTCCCACCCAAATCTTGCCACGCTCAATACCATTGTTAACGACGAATTAATAAAAATATCAACATGGATGACAGCCAATAAACTTACACTCAACACTGATAAGACCTTCTATATTATGTTTGGCAACAGAGCAGGTGATGCACAATTAAACATTAAGATCAACACTACTCCTATTGCTAAACATAATGAGGGCAAATTCCTGGGCCTTCACCTTGACAGCAACCTGAAATTCAGCACCCATATCCAACACATAACAAAGAAAGTGTCCAAAACTGTGGGGATCCTCTCTAAGATACGGTATTATGTACCACAATCAGCCCTACTCACACTATACTATTCACTCATCTATCCCTACCTCACATATGCCATTTGTGCATGGGGATCAACAGCAATTACCCACCTAAAGCCAATAATAACCCAACAAAAAGCCGCAGTAAGAATTATTACGCAATCCAACGCTAGGCAGCACACCTCCACTCTTCAAAGACCTAAACTTACTCACTGTTCAGAACATCCATACTTACTATTCTGCTATCTATATTTATAGAACCATAAATTCCAACTTTAACCCTGAGCTAAAACAGTGACAGGACCCATAGACATAATACCAGACATAAACATCTCTTTGACATTCCCCGTGTCCGACTAAATCTATACAAAAATTCAATGCGCATAAAAGGGCCTAAAATCTGGAACTCCTTGCCTGAAAACTCTAGAACTGCAGACACAACCTCCATTTTCTCATCTCATCCATCTTATCTCACCTACGCACCCAACCGGTAGCTAACCACATGAAAACTACTTTATCTTGCACATATCCACAGCAAAATACACTTATTGATATCTGTGATTCCCCTTAATTTCACATGATTAACCAAAATTCTAATACAACTATTGCTTCATAATTCTTAAGTTAGTCATAAGTTTGCCTAAGACACTCCAATATAAAAACGGTATTATGCCAATACATCACCTTTACCATTAATATATAAACTAATTGTAAAATTCTTTAAACTAATTGTTTAATTCCTAAATGTTTGAATTTCAGTACCTCAATATTGTAAACCTAGTTAATCACTACAATTACCTAACCTTACAATCAGTATAATCATTGTGTCACTATTGAGTAAGACCTATCATAAGACTGCCTGAAAAGCCTAGGCATAATAATAATAATAATAATAATAATAATAATAATTTTTATTTCAATGCATGTTACAAGTGTACAATGTTATTGGTAGTTACAATTATAAAACAATTATAAAACTGGCCATCTTGTAATATCTACTTCATAAAATGTACATTACTATAAGTACACCCCACTTTGTATATTACTAGAAATAACGAATTTGAATTTGAATTTGAATCTTCGTTTCCTCTTTCAGACTTGGGCAGTCCTTCCCCCCCCCCCGGGCTCAATAAAGCGTCAGCTTTGGTGGCCCTGAATAACCCCAATGATAACAACAACAGCTGTCAAGCTAGTAAGATAAGATCAAATAAGATAAGTAAGTAAGTAAGTTTATTCAGGTATACACAAATACAGTTACATAGATTATCATACATAGCAGCATATGTGTAGAGAACCCAGGATAACCCAAAAAGTCAGACAGTGATTTATTTCCATTGGGGTCCTAGTAAGTTTCTTTTCAATTAGTATTGCTGATATAATGACCCCTGTGGTTTAGCGCTTCTATTTGATTATAATAATAATAATAATAATATTTCTGATATATTCGTAAACAAGCGCTAAACCTGTATAGGTCACACAACGCTGCGCATAGGTATGTGAAGGTGGATTTACTGCCCGAAATACATGGCATGGCATGGCATGCAAAAACTCTTGCTTCACATACGACCCCTCAAGGGAGGTCCCTTGACGCTGGTGAGGGGCTCTTGATCTAGGGAATTGGACCTGTGCTTCGGTTCCCTGAATTGAGCCTGAATACCTTCCATCCCTCCCACGTTCGCTGTATAATCCTACGGGTTTAGTGCTCCCTCATAATAATAATAAAGGGAGGTTCTTTGACGCTGGTGAAGGGCTCTTGATCTAAGGAATTGAATCTGTGCTCCAGTTCCCTGAATTAAGCCTGAATACCTTCCACATTCCCCCCACAGGCGCTGCATAATCCTACGGGTTTAGCGCTGAGGGTCCGGGTTCCATTCTCGGCAGGGTGGAAACTTTCAATGCGTTTCCTTAAACCTTTTGACCTGTTC
Organism: Cherax destructor; assembly: GCA_009830355.1. Lineage (NCBI taxonomy): Eukaryota > Metazoa > Arthropoda > Malacostraca > Decapoda > Parastacidae > Cherax > Cherax destructor. The sequence goes on from WNWK01016173.1 coordinate 3,937, forward strand.
ACGCTGTATAACCCCTGTGGTTTAGCGCTTCTATTTGATTATAATAATAATAATTGACCTGTTCACCTAGCAAGTAGGTACGTACTTGAGTGTTAATTGACTGGTGTGGGTCGCATCCTGGGGGAAAAGATTAAGGACCACAATGGAAATAAGACAGACAGTCCCTCGATGACGCACTGCCTTTCTTGGGTTATCCTGGGTGACTAACCCTCTGGGGTTAAAAATCCAAACAAAATCTTCTCTTTTGTGCCTAATAATATTTTATACATAAACTACATTATCTTGATACTGTAGAAAAAAAAAATATTTGTATTTGCATTTGCTGTATGACCCTTGTGGTTTAGTGCTTCTTTTGATTATAATAATAATGTATTTGCATTTGAGAATGGAAATAAATCATTTGACTTTGTTTTGGGTTACCTTAGGTAATTTACACTATGTATTATGTACTTATGTGTACCTGTACTTGTGTGCTCCTGTATTTATTATCTTGTACAGAAATAAAGGAGTGGAAAGGATTACCAACACATGTGAAAGCCTGTCCTAGCATGAACCAGTTCAGGAAGAGAATTCTTTGACGCACATAAAGGGCCCCAAAATCTGGAATTCATTACCAGTAAATATCAAGTTAACCTTGTCCGAAAATCAATTCAAGACTCTTCTCAAAAGTCACCTACTCACCCTATACTAAATACTCATACTGTAACAAACTTCCAAACCCAATATTATTTTACTTAAGAAGATCTCATTTTGATATGTTCATCCTCCTTAACACTTGTTGCAATCTTATATCATCATATTGTCATTTAAAATCTTATAGTATCATCATTTTCTTAATTTGAAATAAAATATATACCTAGATGAAACTCTAAAACTATTTCTAGTATTGTTATTATACTAGTATAGCATCAACATACTGTAATTTGAAATAAATTCTACAACTAGATTAAACTCAACCAATTTCTCTTGTATTGTCTTTAAATAGTATGTATAACCATTTAATAATTTAAATAATATAGAACTAGAATAAACTCAATCAATTTCTTTAGCATTAAGTACTTAGTGAATAAGTCTCTAGAATAAACTGCCCCTAATGCCATGGCATGCCAGTGGCTCTCCTTGCATTACAGTTTTATAATTGTATTATATTTGTAACTACCAATAACATTGTACACTTGTAACATGCATTGAAATAAAAATTATTATTATTATTATTATTATTATTATTAAGAATGAAGCTACAGAAATGGAGGAGAGTGATTTATTAATAATAATCTTTATTTCTACAAGTACATGTACAAGGTATACAGACCATAGCTGACATCAGTGACATGCTACTATATAGAAAGCCGCTTGTTATGCAGAGCATTTCGGGAAAATTAGGTCAATGGAAATAAGTAACTCTGTCTGACTTTTTTGGGTTATCCTAGGTTTTCTACACATATGCTGCTATGTATGATAATCTATGTAACTGTATTTATGTATACCTGAATAAACTTACTGACTCTTGATCCAAGGAACCTGACTTTTGCTCTCTTTGGATGGAATCTGTAAGCCTCCCATTCCTCAATCACTATATGACCCCTACAAGTTTAGTGCCCCTCCCCTATTAAAGCAAAATATAAAAATGTATCGACATTGACATTCATCATTACATATGGGGTAAGCACTAAACCTAAAGGGATTGTAGAATGCTTGGGGGAATGGGAGGCAATGAGTTTTGATCCAAATAAGGGAAAGTCATGTTCAATTCTTTGCATGAAGATCCTTTCACTATCAAGGAAACTTCCTTGTGGAGGTATATGGCCAATCCATTACCATGCTGTATTTAGATTTAGATTTTTTATGTCCTTGCAAGTTTACAATGTGGTTGACATATTGTAGGAAGTACAGTGGTCCCTCGGTTTTCGTGCATCTCCAAACTCGAACATTTATGTAAGTGTATTTTCGTAAGTGCTGTTGCAAGTGTATTTTTGGGGGTCTGAAATAGACTAACCTACGTGACATTATTCCTTAAGGAAGTAAATTCGTTCGGTAATGGCACTTGAGCAGCATTCTTGAACGAATTTTCGGCGAAAACCGAGGGACCACTGTATATGTACATAGGTAGTTGACAGTGTAAGTAAGTAAGTTTATTCAGGTATACACAAATACAGTTACATAGATTATCATACATAGTAGCATATGTGTAGAGAGAGCCACTATCATGCCTTGGCATTACGGTCAGTCTAAACTTAACAGATTACTGATTACTTAACACTAGACGTACAAAACATAGTTTGATCAGGTTGCACTAATTATACAATAGGTTATACTTCTATCAAATATATGTTATTCAGCATTTGCATTAGGTTAAAATATGAGAGTTTATTGTAAACTGAGCATTTACTTTTGGGGTTCTGAGAGTAGGGGAGTAACACAGTGAGCAATTATAATTTGAGGCGGTGGAGAGTGATTTGGTAGCTTTGTTGGTAAGGTTAAGTACTGGGTATTTAGTTTTAGGTGAGTAGGTGGTTTTTAAGAAGAGTCATGAATTGATGTACAGACAGGGTTCCTTTGGTATTCACTGGTAATGATGTATTTCTCTCAATACATGTACACAGAGTTTGCTTTAATCCCTATTTTAGGGATGAAAGTATTCGTGTCTGTAGGCAAAAAAGTTATGTGCAGCCTTAATGACCTTAGTACAGTTGATAGGCTTTAATTAACCCTTTGACTGTCGGAGGCCCCATTCTGAAACTGTTATTCTATGTTGCAAAATTTTGAAAAAAAATATAAATTATTTTTTCTTATGAAATGATAGAGAATATTTTCCCAATGGTAATGACACCAAAAGTACGAAATTTGATGGAAAACTTACGGAATTACGCTCTCGGGAAGTTAGTGATGTCGGCGATATACATGTACGTATACACATCGGCGATTTCGCCGACTTTGAGCCCTATTTTCGACCAATTCCATTGTTACAGTCGACCAAACTCATACTATTTCTTTAGAACTCCATTTGTTCTATCGATTGAGTACAAGAAACCACCAATTTACCGATTTCAACTACCCAATAAAGTGGTCAGAAATTGGCAATTTGGCCAATTTCATGCAAAATAAAAAAGATGTCAATTTCAAAATAGGGTCCAGAATAAACAATGCAGACATTCCTGGCACTAAAATAAGATTTACTCTGTTCATTAGTCACGTCTTTAGGCCCCTCTTATATTACTCTTGCTTTCTATTTTGATTTTTTATTCACGCAAAAAATCGAAGATTTACTGTTATGCAGACTACCGCATTATTGTAAAAATGGTATAAATAATATCAGTGCACTTGTGTAAGAATATTAGACTCACCAGTTGACGTGTATTTCTGTAGTATGTTTTCCATTCTATCAAATGAGATCACGAAAAAGAGAATACAACCATAAATACTACTATACGAAAATACACCTCAAAGTCTGCGTTTTAATCCAAAAACACGGTCGGAGTTGTTTTTTTTCTCATTACGCACTGCGTGCTGCAGGATTTTTTTTTATACAGCGCACACTGACCACACAGATCCATTCTCTCATATGTGGGCCTACCAGCTTTCTCCCGCTTGAATTTTTGAGTATACTGTATATACGTCTGAAACACTGGCTCGTAAGATGTATATATACGACCAAAACAGTCAAAGGGTTAAATCCCATTAACCAATCAATCTGTAAGTATGCACTTAAAATTTTTAACTTGTTCCCCTAGTACAGTGGTACCTTGGTTAATGATGGTCCCCAAACTCGCCCTTTTATGTAAGTTTATTTTTTTAAATGCTTTTGTAAGTGTATTTTTGGGGGTCTAAAAGGACTAGTCTATTTTACATTATTCCTTATGGGGATAAATTCGTTTGGTAATGGCACTTGAACAGCATTCTGGAACAAAAAAATATCGTTAACCGAGGTACCACTGTATTTAGAGGTTAAATTTTTATTTTATCAATTTACATCTGAGCTGAAATACTGAATAACATTTGCAAATTTTATGCTTAATTGTCTTTTATTAAGTAAACACTTTACCTTTATTTTTTATACACCATGTGTTTTTTGTTTCAGATTATAAGGTATTGAATTAAACATCAAAATGGACTCGACTACTAATGCACTTGTTAGTTATAACTCTCCTGGCATATGTGACCAACTCCCACAAGACCCGTCACCTGGGCCATTGCAAAACTGTTGTGAAGAAGAAAGCACATTATCCCCAACAACTGATGCTAGCCTCCTCGATCCTTCAGAAGATATAAGTCAGAACGATCCTCCAGAAGTGAGTAGAATATTGATTGGTTAAGTTGATAATTGTGAAATTAAGAAATTATTTTTTGAATTACAGTACACTCTCTTACAAAGCTATTCTGGATAGTCTGTGTTGTTTTGTTTTTGTTTTCAAATTGAATTTGAAAAGGCAATTTCAAAATTGAATAGCATGGCTCAGTTGACAACACACTCGCCTCATACATTGAGTGTCTGTAGTTTGATCCCCGACATGGGTGGAAGCATTGAGCATGTTTCCTAATACTACCTGCTGTCCCTGATCACCTAGCAGTGAGTAGGTGCCTGAGTGAGTTGACTGGTGTGGGCTGCATCCTGGGGGACAAGATTAAAGGACCCCCAATGTCCTTTAATCAGTGTGTCATCAGGGACAGACAGTCCCTGATGACACACTGACTTTTTTGGGTTATCTTGGATGGCTAACCCTCTGGGCTAAAAATTTGAACAAATCTTATCTTATCCTACAAAGGCCTCTTCATGCTCTATTCAGTTTTGGATTCACTTTTTCGGTTGCATTTACAAAAAATGGACAATGGTGAAGAATTTTATAAGGGATCTTATTGTCCTCTTTTTTGATAGTACGTACAGTGGACCCCCGAGTTTCGAACTTTCTTCGTTCCAGAATGCTGTTCAAGTGCTGTTACCGAACAAATTTATTCCCATAAGGAATAATGTAAATTAGATTAGTCCATTTCAGACCCCCAAAAATACACTTACAAAAGCACTTACAATAATAAACTTACATAATAGGTTGAGTTGGGAGGCGTTCGAAACTCGGAGGTCCACTATATTAATCCCTATTACTTACTGGCACTTGATGTTGATGAGGGGTTTGTAGGAAATTATATCTACCTGGAGGGTATTCCGGAGATCAACGCCCCCGCGGCCCGGTCCACGACCAGGCCTCCCGGTGGATCATGGCCTGATCAACCAGGCTGTTACTGCTGGCCGCATGTAATACAATGTATGAAACACAGCCCGGCTGATCCGGCACCAACTTTAAATACTATCTGTCCAGCTCCCTCTTGAAGGCAGCCAGAGGCCTATTGATAATTCCCCTTATGCATGGTAGGAGGCTGTTGAACAGTCTTGGGCCCTGGACACTTACGTATTGTGTTTTCTCTTAGTGTACCAATGGCACCCCTACTTTTCATTGGTGGTATTTTGCACCGCCTGCCCAGTCTTTTACTTTTGTAGGGAGTGATTTCTGTGTGCAGATTCGGTACCATTCCTTCTAGGATTTTCCAGACTGTACTTGCTGCATTCCAGCAAGTACAGCCAAGTGCTTCCAAGTGTTCCCAGTAGTTGAGGTGTTTGATGGAACTTATATCAGTAGTAAAGGTTCTATGTATACACTCTAGATCTACAATTTCACCTGCTTTGAACAGAGATGTTAATGTACAACAGTATTCCAGCCTAGAGAGAACAAGTGATTTGAAAAGGATCGTCATTGGCTTGGCATCTCTTGTTTTGAACGTTCTCATTATCCATCTTATCATTTTCTTTGCAGTTGTGATCTTGGCACTGTTGTGATTCTTGAAAGTGAGATCCTCAGACATTGCCACTCGCAGGTCCCTCACATTATTTTTTCACTCTATTGTATGATCAGAATTTGTAGTATATTCAGTTCTAATTATTATCTCCTCCAGTTTTCCATAACGGAGTAGTTGGAATTTGTCTTCATTGAACATCATATTGTTTTCTGTTGCCCATTGGAAAACTTGGTTTATATCTTCTTGGAGGTTAACCGTGTCCTCAATAGATGACAGTCTCATGCAGATCCTAGTATCATCTGCAAAGGATGACACTGCTGTGGATTACATCTCTGTCTATGACTGATATGAGGATGAGGAACAGGATGGGACGAGTACTGTGCCTTGTGGAACAGAGCTTTTCACAATGGCAGCTTCCAATTTAACTCTGTTTACCACTACTCTTTGTGTTCAATTGGTTAGAAAGTTGAAGATCCATCTCTCCACTTTGCCAGTTATTCCTTTAGCACGTATTTTGTGCGCTATTACACCATGATCGCACTTGTCAAAGGCTTTTGCAAAGTCTGTTAATATTACATCTGCATTCTGTTTTTCTTCCAGTGCATCCAAGACCATATTATAATGATCCAGTAGTTGAGAGGTAGGAGCGCCCTGCTCTGAACCCATGTTGCCCTGGATTGTGCAGTTTTTGGGAATCCAAGTGGTTGCAATCGTCCTTCTTAGCACTCTTTCAAAGATTTTTATGATGTGGGACATTAGAGCTATTGGTATATAGTTCTTAGCTAATGCTTTGCTGCCACCTTTATGGAGTGGGGCTATATCCGTTGTTTTTAGTGACTGTGGAATTTCACCCATGTAAGATTATTCTAATCTTCTGTGCTTAATGTCTACAAAAAGACTTATACTGTACATATATAGTACATGACTGGGTCCATAGTTCCATTGTGCCCCTCAAATTTGCTCCTGTAACAAACCAACAAACTCTGGGAGCAAAGTTGTCGCACTTATAAATACAGGAGGGTAGGTGGAACCTAAGTTACTGTATAAGCGGAGCGCTCCTGTATACAAAGGGATCCAGTAATACAGTATATGAACGTCAATAGGTTTGCATGGATTAAGGGAAGCTGCAACTTTAACAATACCTTCTCAGATATAAAGGCATTTGGCAGTACTGGGATACATTATGACAATTACAGGTGGAGCAACGCCCAACCCCTCCAGGTGAATCCTATGTATAAATACATAACAATTAAACTGTCGTATCTGCGTGCCTCTGGCAAGACAGTGATGGTGAATGTGTTTCTTTTTTTGGGTCACCCTGCCTAGGTGGGAGAAGGCCAGCATGTTAAAAAACTAATGAAGTAAAAGAAATCCATTTGGTATGGCATACTAATATAATCTTCATTCACAATAACTATAAATGTAATAAAATAATCCCATGTAGTTTATGGTATTTATCTTTACAATTGAAAGTGGGGCATAGCCATCACCTGCATTCCTACAACTGCTTGAAGGTTCTTCAAGTTATATTTTAATCTAATGGATATTATTGCAGTTATACTTACTGGGTAGGTAATGTTACTTTTCAATTACAGTGGTTCCCCGACTTACGATATTTTTTCATTCCAGAATGCTGTTCAAGTGCCATTACCAAACGAATTTATCTCCATAAGAAATGATGTAAAATAGACTAGTCCTTTTAGACCCCCAAAATTACACTTACAAAAGCATTTAAAAAAATCAACTTACATAAAAGGGTGTGTTTGGGGACCATCGTAAGTCGGGGTACCACTGTATATCTATTATTTCCCACTAAGATAGTTTTTACCAAAGAAAGGGATACTTTCACAAATATTCATTCAGTAGTTATCTTGCTAGAACTGCTTTGACAATGCAATTGAAATGACTAAATCGCATCATCCCCATCCTAATTAATGGTAAAAATATGACACAAGAAAAACAGAATAAAAGCAATAAACAAAAATTTATTAGCAATGGATTAATATCTTTCGTCACAATTAAAATAATGAATGGAAATATTTTTTTTTATATTGTAATTATAAGATGTTCTCCATGGGGAAGTGGAACAGAATTCTTCCTCTGTAAGCCATGCGTGTCGTAAGAGGCAACTAAAATGCCGGGAGCAAGGGGCTAGTAACCCTTTCTCCTGAATATATTACTATATGTAAAAGGAGAAACTTTCGTATTTCCTTTTGGGCCACCCTGCCTCGGTGGGAAACGGCCGACGTGTTGAAAGAAGAAGAAAGAATTATAAGATGTATGGTAACTCTGTTCTCTAAAGGTACTTGTACTGCAAAGAATGGATGGAGATGTTGTAGTTTGTAGGTTCATTAGTTAAGAATTTACTGTTTTTATCTTTTGTGGTGACTATTATGCATCTTAATACTAAATAGTGTGTATATATGTAGGATTTATATACATATACAGTGGACCCTCGGTTTTTGTTGAAAATTCATTCCAGAATCCTGTTTGAGTGCCATTACCGAACGAATTTGTTCCCATAAGAACAAATGTAAATTAGATTAGTTGTTTCAGAACCCCAAAAATGCACTTGCAAAAGCTCTTACAAAATACATTTACATAATTGTTTGAGTTTGGAGGTGAACGAAAACTGAGGGCCCACTGTATATACAGTGGACCCCTCGGTTTTCGTCGATAATTCTTTCCAGAATGCTGTTCGATTGCCGTTACCGAATGAATTTGTTCCCATAAGGACAAATGTAAATTAGATTAGTCGTTTCAGACCCCCAAAAATACACTTACAAAAGCACTTACAAAAATACACTTACATAATTGTTCGAGTTGGGAGCTGTACGAAAACCGAGGGTCCACTGTATATAACTTCTTCTTTCAACAAATCGGCCGTATCCCACCAAAGCAGGGTGGCCCAAAAGGAAAAACGAAAGTTTCTCCTTTTAAATTTAGTAATCCATATATGCAGGAAAAGGGGTTACTAGCCCCTTGCTCCTGGCATTTTAGTCACCTCATATGACACGCATGGCTTACCGAGGAAGAATTCTGTTCTACTTCCCCATGAGAAAAAATATATTGTACTTGTAAAAAAAAAATTATTTTGCTTTTTTTGTATAGTATACAATTTAATACTATTGTACGTGTTGAAACAAAATTATTTTTTTTATTTTTTCAGTGTCTTGTGAACCCTTCTCTTCCATCTGAACTTGGCGAGGCAGAATGTGTTGTGTTGCGTGGGGATGCCATTGGAAATACAGCCTATACTCATAGATGGGTTTTAAATACCCTTCTCAAAATTACACAGGTAAGGTTTAATAATAATATATATTTCTATAAGTACATGTACAAGGTATACAGGCCTAACTGATGTCAGTGACATACTACTATATAGAAAGCCCCTTGTTATGCAGAGCATTTAGGGCAAATTAGGTCAATTTTGTCCCAGAATGCGACCCACACCACTTGACTAACACCCAGGTACCTATTTTACTGATAGGTGAACATGGCCAGTAGGTGTCTTAAGGAAACACTTCCTAATGTTTCCAGCCATACCGGGGATTGACCCCTGGACTTCAGTGTGTGAGCTAGCAATTGAGCTATGGGAGTGTTAGATCAGAGTGGTAACAAAGTGGTTTTTAGGGATTTGATATGGTGTTGGGGAGTGAGCAAGATATCATTTATGAAAATACAGTGGTACCTCGAGTTACGATGGTCCGCAAAATCGCCCTTTTATGTAAGTTTATTTTTTTAAATGCTTTTGTAGGTATATTTTTGGGGGTGTAAAAGGACTAGTCTATTTTACATTATTCCTTATGGGGATAAATTCGTTTGGTAATGGCACTTGAACAGCATTCTCGAACGAAAAAATATCGTAACTCGAGGTACCACTGTATTCTGGAAAACTGGTTAGCTGGACTTTAGTTCTAGAGGTGCCTGCACATTAAAGAATGGATAGGATGTTGCAGTTATAGATTCATTTTATTCCACGCACTTCTGGGAAGACAACTGTTGAATGAACAATGGTCGTTTTTCCATCTTTTTCGGGGTTTCTCAGCAACAAGAGAATGTTGTAAAACTGCATGGACACTGAGCTTTCTTTGGTTTGTAGCATCTAAAACTGATAACTTTTTCGGTTATCGTAGGTAATTTACACATACATATGTTACTATGTAAGATAATTGTATTTATGTGGATCTGTACCAAAATAAACTTACTTAAAAAACTGAAAAAGAAAAGGATCTCATTAGAGATAAAAAAAAATCAAGTACATATCACTATTAAAGCCTTTCAAAGTTTTCTGAAAGTAAGGCATTAGAAGCAGGTGTATATGTTTAGATATGCTATGACAAAAAATATTCAAAAATGAAGGAAAACCAAGGGGTAAAAAATAAAATGGGGAAAAAAAGGGGGGTAAAAAAGTTTTTTGAAGTAAGGACTTAGAAGCAGGGGTGTGTGTTTAGAGATGTGACCAGGCATCATGGTGGATCAGGGCCTGATCAACCAGGCTGTTACTGCTGGCAGCACATGATCCAACGTACGAACCACAGCCCGCCTGGTCAGGTACTGACTTTAGGTGCCTGTCCAGTGCCTGCTTGAAGACAGCCAGGTGTCTATTGGTAATCCCCCAGATGTATACTGGGAGGCAGTTGAACAGTCTTGGGCCCCTGACACTTACTGTGTTGTCTCTTATCGTACTAGTGGCACCCCTGATTTTCATTGGGGGGATGTTGCACCGTCTGCCGAGTCTTTTGCTTTCGTAGGTAGTGATTTTCGTGTGCAAGTTTGGTACTAGTCCCTCTAGGATTTTCCATGTGTATATAATCATGTATCTCTCTCTCCTGCATTCTAGGGAGTACAGGTTTAGGAACTTCAAGCATTCCCAGTAATTTAGGTGGTTTATCGCAGTTATGCGTGCCATGAAGGTTCTCTGTACATTTTCTAGGTCAGCAATTTCACCTGTCTTGAAAGGTGCTGTTAGTGTACTGCAATATTCCAGCCTAGATATAACAAGCGACCTGAAGAGTGTCATCATGGGCTTGGCATCTCTGGTTTTGAAGGTTCTCATTATCCATCCTGTCATTTTTCTAGAAGATGCGATTGATACAATGTTATGGCCCTTGAAGGTGAGATCCTCTGACATGATCACATAATAAAACGAAAAATATATGGGATAAAGAAAAACGAGCAATTTTCTGTATACAGTTGACCCTTGAACAACACGGATTTGTACTGTGCGGGTCCACTTATATGAGGATATTTTCAATAAATATTTTTGAAATTTTTTTGGAGATTTGCGACCAAAAAATTAATAAAAAGTTAGGTATGTTGTGAATGCATAAAATATATATGGATACTAGTATATTTTATCATTTACTACCACAAAATATTTTTTTTTTTTTTTTTTTTTTTCAACAAGTCGGCCGTCTCCCACCGAGGCAGGGTGACCCAAAAAGAAAGAAAATCCCCAAAAAGAAAATACTTTCATCATCATTCAACACTTTCACCACACTCATACATAATCACTGTCTTTGCAGAGGAGCTCAGATACGACAGCTGAGAAAAGTCCCTTCCAGCTGTCACTATCTCAGACCCCTCCTTTAAAGTGCAGGTATTGTACTTCCCATTTCCAGGACTCAAGTCCAACTATATCAATTAACTGGTTTCCCTGAATCCCTTCACAAAATGTTACCCTGCTCACACTCCAACAGATCGTCATGTCCCAAAAACCATTCGTCTCCATTCACTCCTATCTAACACGCTCACACATGCTTGCTGGAAGTCCAAGCCCCTCGCCCACAAAACCTCCTTTACCCCTTCCCTCCAACCTTTTCTAGGACGACCCCTACCCCGCCTTCCTTCCCCTACAGATTTATACGCTCTCCAAGTCATTCTACTTTGATCCATTCTCTCTAAAGGACCAAACCACCTCAACAACCCCTCTTCAGCCCTCTGACAAATACTTTTAGTAACTCCACACCTTCTCCTAATTTCCACATTCCGAATTTTCTGCATAATATTTACACCACACATTGCCCTTAGACAGGACATCTCCACTGCCTCCAGCCTCCTCCTCGCTGCAGCATTTGCAACCCATGCTTCACACCCATATAAGAGTGTTGGTACCACTATACTTTCGTACATTCCCTTCTTTGCCTCCATGGATAACGTTTTTGTCTCCACAGATACCTCAATGCACCACTCACCTTTTTTCCTTCATCAATTCTATGGTTAACCTCATCCTTCATAAACCCATCCGCTGACACGTCAACTCCCAAATATCTGAAAACATTTACTTCTTCCATAATCCCTCTCTCCAATGTGATATCCAATTTTTCTTTATTTAAATCGTTTGATACCCTCATCACCTTACTCTTATCTATGTTCACTTTTAACTTTCTACCTTTACACACTCTCCCAAACTCGTCCACTAACCTTTGCAACTTTTCTTTAGAATCTCCCATAAGCACAGTATCATCAGCAAAAAGTAACTGTGTCAACTCCCATTTGCATTTAATTCTCCATAATTTAATCCCACCCCTCTCCCCAACACCCTAGCATTTACTTCTTTTACAACCCCATCTATAAATATATTAAACAACCATGGTGACATTACACATCCCTGTCTAAGACCTACTTTTACCGGGAAGTAATCTCCCTCTCTCCTACACACCCTAACCTGAGCCTCACTATCCTCATAAAAACTCTTTACAGCCTTCAGTAACTTACTACCTATTCCATACACTTGCAACATTTGCCACATTGCTCCCCTATCCACTCTATCATATGCCTTTTCTAAATCCATAAATGCAATAAAAACTTCTCTACCTTTATCTATATACTGTTCACATATATGCTTCACTGTAAACACTTGATCTACACATCCCCTACCCACTCTAAAGCCTCCTTGCTCATCTGCAATCCTACTCTCTGTCTTACCTCTAATTCTTTCAATAATAACCCTGCCATACACTTTACCTGGTATACTCAGTAAACTTATTCCCTATAATTTTACACTCTCTTTTATCCCCTTCCCTTTATATAAAGGAACTATACATGCTCTCTGCCAATCCTAGGTACCTTCCCTCTTTCATACATTTATTAAACAAAAATACCAACCACTCCAGCACTATATTACCCCCTGCTTTTAACATTTCTGTCATGATTCCGTCAATTCCAGCTGCTTTACCCCCTTTCATTCTACGTAATGCCTCACGCACCTCCCCCACACTCACATCCTGCTCTTCTTCACTCCTAAACGATGTTGTACCTCCCTGGCCAGTACATGAAATTACCGCCTCCCTTTTTTCATCGACATTTAAAAGTTCCTCAAAATATTCCCGTCATCTACCCAATACCTTCAGCTCCCCATCTACTAACTCCCAAAATATACACAAATTTATTATAAAAAGTTAAAATTGATCAAAATTTAAACATGCAAACAATTGTAAATCATACATGTTACATTTGCAGTCGAGAGAAATATTAACAAACGTTAAGATATGATATTAAATCATAAATAAATATGAATTTCTTTTTCACATTATCTTTTCATTTTTTATATCTAGTGTTAGTAATACATATAACATCTATAGTATTTTTTTATCATATAAGACAATATTGATGTAGGTACTGACAGACAGACAGACAGACAATTCTCTTGTAAACAAATGACATAAACTTACGGTATTGATAAATACAGTACAGTACTGTAAATGTATTTTCTTTTCCTTATGATTTTCTTAATATCATTTTCTTTTCTCTAGCTTACTTTATTGTAAGAATACAGCATATAACCCCCGCATTGTTCAAGGGTCAGCTATATTTTAGGTGAAAAACAACTCATTTTTGTGCCCTTATTGAATTTTTTGCATGATTACAATATTGCACAATGATGGCTTATGTATTGACATTACAGTGTTTTTGGTATTAAATATAAGTTATGCACTAGAAAAATTGTGTACAGTTAACCAGAAGTTTTTGTCCGGGAGTTTTACATTTTCTCCAAAATTGGTGTTACACGTACTAATTCACCAAAGTTGTTATAAAACAATTTTCTCTAATCATCAGTAGATAACAAACAGGGCCACACATTCTCATAATTTGCAGGTCAGTCAGACACTATACTTCCCACCTCCAGGACTCAAGTCTGGCTAACTAGTTTTCCTCAGTCCATTCATACATGTTACCATACTCACATTCCAACAGCACTTCAAATCATAAAAACCACTCATGGCTATATAATATGCTTATACTACAAGCCTGTTAGATGTCCTAGTACTCTAAACCTCCTTTACCCCTTCCCTCCAGCCTTTCCTAAGACATTTATTAGGACATTCCCTACCCCTCCTTCCCTCCACCCCAGAATTTATATGCTCTCCTGTATTCCTCTACCCTCTCTAAATGTCCAAACAACCTCATCAACCCCTTCTTAGCCCTCCACACCTAATCCCCAAACTCCTTATTCTCTGCATATTAATACCATACATTGTCCTCACTACTTAATTACGTGTCTAAGGAAAAGTTGTGTCTTATATTGAATCTTTATGGTCTCTCCTTATTACAAGTCTTGAAAAAGTTAATATAAACATTGGCCTGTATTTTTTTTCATGCCGAAATGACACTTATTGGGAACCAATTGTAGGATCGTATGATGCTGTGAAATGCACATACCTGTTTGTTGCTTATTGACTCTTAACCCATTAAGGTCATATAACTCTTGAGGAATGGGAAGCATTCAGGTTCAGTCCAAGGAAAGGTAGGATATATGCAGTTCCTTGGATCAATAGTCCCTTAACTATCTTGAGGGGACCAGTCATAAAATTATGTTCACTTTGTAATGAACCTCCATGTGAAATGTAAATTATTCATACCATTAGTAGTTGAAGGATTTGAGAAAACAAAAACTGATGTAGAATAAACATTCTCATTTTGATTAACTAGTTAATGTGATGTTTTAGTACTGTTTGCAATTTTTAACAAATCAGTTTTTAATATATGCTCTTTTTTAGGCTCTACCCCACTATCTGACTACTGAAAAGACCATTGAGGACACAGTGAGAAATTGTCCAGAAACTACAATTGATGAAGGAATAAAAAATTCTGAAAATGAGGTAAGTCTCTTGTATAGTACAGTACAGTACAGTACAGTACAGTGGTCCCTCGGTTTTCGTGCATCTCCAAACTCGAACATTTATGTGAGTGTATTTTCGTAAGTGCTGTTGCAAGTGTATTTTTGGGGGTCTGAAATAGACTAACCTACGTGACATTATTTCTTAAGGAAGTAAATTCGTTCGGTAATGGCACTTGAGCAGCATTCTGGAATGAATTTTCGGCGAAAACCAAGGGACCACTGTACTGTATAATCTATAAATCTGAAATGGTTGTGATGGGTTTTTATTAATGCTGCATGAGTTTTAAGCATTGTTCTTTTCTGGAACACACCTTTATCTGAATCTAAATAATTTTTACACCTTCCTTCCTCTTATATCCCTTTGGGACATACCTGTGACCGATTTTGAAGATTCTTTTACTCTCATAGCCTGTCTTGAGGCTAGATTTCCTTGTTAATTGCCTAATCAACCAGGCTGTTGCTGATAGTAGTCTGCAGGCCCACAGAGTCATCATAACCAGGTTGATCTTGCACTTGAAGGAGATAAGTTAGATAATAGTCCAGTTTCCTCCTAGGAGAAAATTTCTACCTCTGTTTTGGCAACATTTCTTATATCTGCTGGGACCTTGTTTCCAAATTATTTTTAAAACCTTGATTCATTAAAAATAGGCAATTTGCCCTTCTGTTTCCCTGGTGGCTATTTTAGTAGCTAATTCTGACATAAGTGGCCTTTGTTTCAGCATGGTACAGTGGTACCTTGACTTACGAGTTTAATTCGTTCTGTGACCGAGCCCGTAACTCAATTTGCTCGTATATCAAATCAATTTTCCTCATTGAAATTAATTGAAATGCCATTAATCTGTTCCAGCCCCCTAAAAACCACCCCAATTTTTTTTTATGGGTTTTTAACCCTTTGGGGTACCAAGGACCCTCTCCGAAACTCGTTCTCAGGGTCCAAGAATTAAAAAAAAAAAAAAATTCTTATGAAATGATAGAGAATCTTTTTCCGATCATAACGCCACAAAAATTATGAAATTTGATCGAAAACTAACGGAATTATGCTTTTGCAAAGTTAGCGGTATCCATGACATTTACGCATCGGCGATTTCACCCACTTTGAGCCCTATTTTTGGCAAATTCCAATGTTTCAGTCTACTAAAATTATAGCTATTTAGCTAGAACTCCATTTCTTCTATCGATTGAGTACAAGAAACCATCTATTTACCAATTTCAACTACCCAAAATAGTGGTCAGAAAATGGCAATTTGGCCAATTTCACACAAATTTCAAATGATGCCAATTTCAAAATAGGGTCCATAATAAACAAGGCAGACATTCCTGGCACTAAAATAACATCTTCTCTGTTCATTAGTCACGTCTCCAGGCCCCTCTTACATTACTTTTGCTTTCCATTTTGAATTTTTATTCTCACAAAAAATAGAAGATTTACTGTTATGTATACAACTGCATCATTGTAAAAATGGTATAAATAATATCAGCGCACTTGTGCAAGAATATTAGACTCTCCAGTTGATGTGTATTGGACGCATGGTGTGACTTGTTTACTCTTGAACATCGGCCAAAATCGAACATTTTCGCTACTTTGCGCTCAGTTTCAAAGTACTTGTCATCATGAAACTAGTCAAAATTATCTCTATTTCTGTAATATATCATCTATTCTATAAAATGAGACTAAGAAAACAAGCATAAATACCATACGAAAATAGACTGAAAAGTCGCTGTTTTAAACCAAAAACACGGTCAGAGGTTTTTTTTTCCTCATTATGCACTGTGTGGTGCAGGAATTTTTTTATACTGCGCACACTGACCGCACAGACCCATTCTATCACATCTAGGCCTAACAGCTTGTTTCTGCTTGATTTGAGGGCGCTAGAATTTAGGTGTACTAGTACGTCAATAACCCCACCGCGTAAGACGTACTTGTACGACCAAAACCCCGAAAGGGTTAAATAATAAAAATGTATTTATAAATAAGAAATGCTTTTTGCCTTTTTTACCAGGTCCCAGCAATGTTTTAGAAATGCTGGAGTATATATGAAACTCCTTGAAGTACGGTGTAAGATGAGTGTCACTCCACTGCAGACAGTGCAGCAGTGGTGAAATTTGATGATCATGCACTGCCTTGGCTTTATTTTTCACTGTTACACATAAACATGTCTGTCTATCTGTTTGTTTCTGTCTGTGTCTGTCTATCTGTTTGTTTCTATTTGTCTGTCTGCTTATCTGTCTTTCTGTCTGCCTGTGTTTCTGTCTTCCTGTCTCTTTACTTGTCTCTCTGTCTCAGAGAGAGAGCCTCTCATGAACCAACAGGTATTACACACGATGCAGAGTCATCACCTCTGATTCCTGAACAAGTGAAAATGTGTATTACTTGCCAGTCATGCTTATTATGGATTTTTTGGGTTATTCTAGGTAATTTACACTATGTATAACTGTATTTATGTGTACCTGTGAGATAAAGACAGAGATAGACAGAGACAGAGACACCCAACCAGCCGGCCTGCCGAACATGTATACACATGTTCCAGAATTGTTTCTCTTTACTTAGGGCATGTTATAGAACACTCTGGCAAGATGACACTACCAGTGGTATCAAAATTGAAAGGATGTTACACATTGGTTATTATCGAGGTTTTTGATATTTCCTCGGTATCTCCTGCGAGTGGCAGCATATCTGAAGCTCGCTCGTAACTCGGAATTTGGATCGCAACTCAAAGTAAAAAATTGACCGAGCAACGGCTCATAACTTGGAAAACTCTTAAGTTGGGGCACTCATAAGTCAAGGTACCACTGTATATAAAAAATGAATTGGCAGCCTATTTAAATTTACACTAAGGTAATTAATTGGTTCCAAAATAATGTACTCAAATCATGAGTGTGGAGTGGGCATGTAGGGTGATAGGTCTGTGAAAGATGTGGTGAACCATAGTGTAGATGAGGAAGGGTGGACTTTAAACATTGCATCGAGGAGGAGGCTGAAGACAGTGGGGATGTCATGCATGAGAGCAGTGTGTGGGTAAATATTAAGCAGAAAATTTTGAAGCATGAAGATTAGATTATGTTTACCTGGAGTTTACCTGGAGAGAGTTCCAGGGGTCAATGCCCCCATGGCCTGGTCTGTGACCAGGCCTCATGGTGGATCAGGGCCTGATCAATCAGGCTGTTACTGCTGGCCACATGCAGTCGAACGTACGAACCACAGCCTGGCTGGTCAGGTACCGACTTTAGGTGCCTGTTCAGTGCCTGCGTGAAGACAACCAGGGGTCTATTGGTAATCCCCCTTATGTAAGATGGTAGGCAGTTGAACAGTCTTGGGCCCCTGACACTTATTGTGTTGTCTCTCAACATGCTGGTGGCACCCCTGCTTTTCATTGGGGGATGTTGCATCGTCTGCCGAGTCTTTTGCTTTCGAAGGGAGTGATTTTTGTGTGCAAATTTGGTACTAATCCCTCTAGGATTTTCCAAGTGTATATAATAATGTATCTCTCCCACCTGTTTTCTAGGGAGTACAGGTTTAGGAACTTCAAGCGTTCCCAGTAATTGAGGTGGTTTATCGCAGTTATGCGTGCTGTGAAGGTTCTCTATACATGTGGAGTTACAAAAAGTATAATTCATAAGGCTGAGGAGGGGTTATTGAGATTATTTGAGTATTTAAAGAGGATGGAGCAGAGTAGGTGACTAACAGGGTACAGTACATATATCATCTGGGGTGGAAGAGAGGAGGAGTAGGGGTCATCCCAGGATGGGTTAAAAGGTTTTTGAGTGCTTGTGTGAGCATGTTAGATCACAGTAAGTGGAAAAAGTGGCTTTTATGGTTTGACATGCTGTTGGACTGTGAGCAAGGTAGCATTTATGAAGGGATTCATGAAAACCAGTTAGCTGGACATAAGTCCTGGTGGTGGAAGTACAGTGCCTGAACTATAAAGAGGGATGAGGATATTGTAGTTCAGAGGGTCATTTGATCTGTAATGTCAGCACACTTATGGTAAGTCAGCAACTGAGTGAATGATGGTAAATGCATTTCTTATATTTTTGGTCATCCTACCTTGGAGGGAGACAGACAGTGTGTTAGAAACATCACCTGTAAACATGTTAGTAATTACAGCCTCTCCTCACTTAACTGAGTTTCGTTCCTTAGACTACATCGGTAAATGAATTTTTCGCTAAGTGAGACGCATGCTATAATGGTAGTGGGTTTGTGTCAACCATCTGATATTGTTTTAATGTCGCTTTTGCACCTTTTATAACATTTCTGGTATACACGTACAGTGGTACCCCGAGTTTCGAACCTATTATGTAAGTTTATTATTGTAAGTGCTTTTGTAAGTGTATTTTTGGGGGTCTGAAATGGACTAATCTAATTTACATTATTCCTTATGGGAGCAAATTCGTTCTGTGACAGCACTTGAACAGCATTCTGGAACGAAGAAACTTCGAAACTCGGGGTACCACT
The DNA here is from genome assembly GCA_009830355.1 of Cherax destructor. Classification (NCBI taxonomy): domain Eukaryota; kingdom Metazoa; phylum Arthropoda; class Malacostraca; order Decapoda; family Parastacidae; genus Cherax; species Cherax destructor. Next base: position 23,301 of record WNWK01016173.1, read on the forward strand.
GTATTTTTAAATGTTTATACAGTAGTGTACTGTATATTGTATAAAACAGAATAGAAGAAATCAGCTCTAATATACATACATTATTTAGGTATGCATACTGGTCAGAGAGCCCGTCACAAGTCTGAGTCATCGGTAAATGAGTATGTTGCTAAGTGAGGAGAGTGAGCTTCACCAGGTCATTAGAAAAAGTGTCACATGCAAGCTTATATCATTGAAGGTAGTCAGAAATTGCATCACTTACTAAACAACTGAACCGAATATTTTTGCTCAAATATTGTTGTAGGTTTTAAATTTAAAGTTTTAATGTAAACTATTCTAAAATCTGTGATTGTAGTAGTTTAAAGGAAAAACTAACAAACATAATAGAGTTTAGGATATTAGCTGTTTGGAGTGACATCTAAACTGTCATATCTGGGTACATAAGGCAGTGAAATTGTGTGAATGATGATAAAAGTGTTAATTTTTTTGGTCACTCTGCCTCAGTGGGAGACGGCTGATGTGTTAAAAAAAAATATACGTATAGTTTTAAAATTTTGTATTTGCTTAAGAGTGTTGATGAGGATGCGACAGAGAAAGATGATAGCATACTGGAGCTGGCTGAAGATGTAGAGAATGCTGCTTGCCAGCTGTGGGACATGACAGCAGAGCCAGATGTAGTGCATTATCTTCTCAGTCTGAGTGTCATAGACATCATGCAACTGGCTAAGGATATTATCACACAGTCTCGTGCACCTAGACTAACTGTAAGTATTTAATATCATTCCAGATATTTACACCTTCATGTCTTTAGTGATGTTAAAAATTTTGTGTTTTGATAATTTCACAGTAATACAAAAAATGAATGACTGACAACCATTACAGTAATCTTTCATCTTGTGCAGGTTTGCTATATGCCAATTAATTTTCATGCAGTGACCCTGTTTCTATCAGTATTTCCATATGTGATAAAAATTTACCCTTGTGCCATTAGTGCAATTTGCCAAAGAAAAAAAAGTGTAATCCTCTCACTTGAATGGTTAATGGAATCCCCATTTGGACCTTGATACATGTCCCAGGGGCCTGGAATGCATCTATTGCATAAAGCAAGAGGCACCTTTATTTAACAAGATGGTGAAGGACTCTTGATTCCTATCATCCCATTCCTTGGATCAAACCTGATTATCACAATATGACCCCTATGAGTTTACTGCTTTCCCCTGTTTATTACAAATAATAAAAATAACTACAAGGCAGCAAACCAGTATCATTATTATTGTCACATAACCTCTTCAGTTGGAACAATTCCAGTTAAAGAGGCCATTGCAACTAGTAAAAAAAAAATTATTACAGGAGGTTGTGGTTGGTGTTGTAGCCAACATATGCTGCCAGGCTGTTGGCTGCGAGAAAGTTATCGGTCACGAGTCACTTCTTGGCTCGTGTTTGACTCTTCTGTACACCACCGATGATGTGCCAACCCTTATTGAAGCTTTGAGACTCTTACGACTCTTACTTTGGCACATCACATATCGTTTAGCACCACAAGAACGTTCACTCAGTCCAGTCATCCTTGCCCTCAAGAATCATGAATCACTCAAAGAAGCACTAGTGTTTATGCTTAAGAACAGTCTCAGTGGTAAGTAATTAAATGTTCAAAGGAAGTGGAAGTCTTTGTTGCTTAGTCTTTCTTACACCCACTCTCTTGTCTCATTTCTTTCATAAATTAAATTTAAGCTGATAGGTTGGATTTGGATACGATTAAGGTTTATTACTATATTTTAATCCTTTCAGTGGCTGTCATATAGATCTGTTATTGATGCCAGGTTCCCTAATGTAGATCTATGTTTTAAGCGCAGCTTCCTCAGATAAGTTGTGAGTGGTAAATTTTGGCTTAGATATGAGAGAATAGTGTGTGCTCTGAATGTACACTATTAAAAAAATCTTGCCCCATGTGGTGCATGATGGGAAAGGCAAAATTCTGACCTTGTGTTTGATTTAAATTAGCGACCTTAAGATGTTTTCCAGGATGAATTTTATGGTTTTAGTGGCTGTTTCTTGGTATTATTTGACAGAATGGATTATTATTATTATTATTATATTCAAAGAAAGTGCTAAACTGACAAGGGTCATACAGCGCTGTTGACAGAATGGAAGATGTACTACTGAAATGGAGATGATTTTGGTTGGTTTGAGAACCAGGAATAGTTTGAAATTGGACTCAAAGAGTAGAAATATTCAATTTTTGCTGATTTTCCCAAGGACTGGTAAGGCTTCTCTACACACCTTGGTCTGTTTTATGGTAATTATTGGGACACTGTAAACCGAGACCAATCATTCCTGGTTATATTTTATTATCCGAGATATGGTAATTATTGGGACACTGTAAACCAAGACCAATCATTCCTGGTTATATTTTATTATCCGAGAAATAGTGTAAATCTTCTGTATTTTTGTGCGATGAATTCAAAATGGAAGGCAAGTGTAATATAGAAGAGGCTTGGGGACATGATTAATGAATAGAGGAAATGTTATTTTAGTGCCTGGAATGTCTACAGTATTTATTTTGGACTCAGTTTATTAATTGGATTTTTTTATTTTTTGTGTAAAATTGGCCAAATTACTGTCTGTGCACTTGATAGTCGACTAGGCGTTTTTTGTGCTCACTTGATAGAACGGAAGGCATACCAGCGAAATAGCTAAGGGGCGAAATTGCCGATGCTTAAATTGTGCCCAGACTGCTAACTTTGCATAATTCCATGAGTTTTCATCAAATCTCATACTTTTGTGTCAGTGCTTTCAGAAAAAGATTCTCTACCATTGCTGGACAGTGAAAGAGTTAATTTTAGCAAGATTAGGTTAGATTTCTAAGTTAGTTTTTTAAATAATTTCCATACCATATTAATTCATATGAATACAGTGGTACCCCGAGTTTCGAACTTTCTTCGTTCCAGAATGCTGTTCAAGTGCTGTTACCAAGCGAATTTTTTCCCATAAGGAATAATGTAAATTAAATTAGTCCATTTCAGACCCCCAAAAATACACTTACAAAAGCACTTACAATAATAAACTTACATAATAGGTCGAGTTTTGAGGCGTTCGAAACTCGGTGTACCACTGTATATCTATCAACAAAATTATTTTTTAAGCAGTTTGACCCAGGGATGTAATAGTGTACTGTGAGCAACATAATGTCTGTGAAGGGATTCAGGAAAAATTGGTTATCTGGACTTGGGTTCTGGATGTGGGAAGTACAGTGCCTTCTCTCTGTGGGTTCTGGATGTGGGAAGTACAGTGCCTTCTCTCTGTGGGTTCTGGATGTGGGAAGTACAGTGTCTTCTCTCTGAGGAATGGTGGGAAAGTCTCAGTTTGTGGGTCATTTGGCTCATAATATCCTCACACTTCTGGAAATAAAGCTAGGAAATTAGTGATGGTGAATGTGTTTTCCTTATTTTGGGTCATGCTACTTTGCTAGGAATCAACTGCCATGCTAAAAAATGGAATATGGTAGAGTGCAGTATAATTTGTATTCTTTTTAATCATACAGGCAATTTTCCATTAAGGTAGAGTTATTGTCACGATGCCCATGTTCAGACCCAGTCCACACTAGGAATATTAAAAAAAATTTGTTTGTTTGTTTCAGACTTACTGCTTAGTGCTTTCTGTGAATTCCTTGAGGCACTTATGTATATCTGGCTTCCCAGTGATCAGTGCTATATGGCTGCCTACTACTCAGAATCTGGTTAGTTTTTATTTAATTGCTTTCATCACATTATATACACAGTGGACCCCCGGATTTCGTACTGCTCCCAACTTGAACAATTATGTAAGTGTATTTTTGCAAGTGCTTTTGTAAGTGTATTTTTGGGGGTCTGAAACGGACTAATCTAATTTACATTTGTCCTTATGGGAACAAATTCGTTCGGTAACAGCACTCGAACAGCATTCTGGAACGAATTATAGCCGATAACCGGGGGTCCACTGTATACTGTTTTTATTAGACTTACACATGGAGGATGTTTTGTGTCATCCTGCAAGGAATGTTGGGCCATCCAAACATTCCGTGCAAGAATGTCAGGATGATAGTCTAACCTCTTACTTGATTGGCCTTATCATCAGAGAGTATGACAGATTCACTTCAAGTACCCCCTTCTCTGCCCTGACATAGTATTATTATTATTATAATAAAAAAGAAGTGCTAAACCTACAAGGGTCATTCAGTACAGCTGACAAAGTAAACCCTCAATATAATGGATGAATAGAGTATCTGTTAAATCAGGATAATGTTAAAGATAGCAAAAAAAAAGGCACTAAAGTACAGTGGACCCCCGGAAATTGGACATAATTCATTCCAGAATGCTGTTCTAGTGCGATTACCGAACGAATTTGTTCCCATAAGGACAAATGTAAATTAGATAAGTCTGTTTCAGACCCCACATGCTATGCAGATTCACTATTATGTACAATATAAATAACCTGAACATAGGAGAATGAAACTTATGACAATGTTCCATTCTATGTGCAGGTTATATGTCTTGTTCCGGTCACAGTATTGTGCCTTTTTATTCTTTTCTCATTCTTAAATAACATTAATGTCAACTGTGACCCCATCCTCGCACTTTCTTTGTTGCTGATGTCTTTCCCTCAACACCACCTCTTCACCTCAATCATCTTTTTCACTTCAACCAAGTAGTGCTGACAGGTCCACTCCCAAATATCTGAACATATTCACTTCATTTGTACTCCCTCCTTCCAGTCTGATATCCAATCTTTCATTACCTAAATTTTATGTTACTCTCATCAACTTGTTCTTTCTTATGCTTGCTTTTAATTTCCCTCTTTTACATGCCCTCCCAAATTCGTCCACCAGCCAGTTATTATTTTATTATTATTCTATCAATGAGCATCTTTGACAATGCCTCTGGATACCCAAACATGAAGTCTCTCTCTGACTCATCCTCTTTAAACATATGTAGTGCACTTATATTTGTCTGGTAGAGACCAGTAAAAACTGTGAATTTAATAATTATGATTTTGTTAAAGCTGAATTATAAATATTGCATTTTTCTCATTTTTTCACCTTATTCATTGACATTTTGTGTGTGTTTGCTATGCATATGTGGTGGGCTCACATATTTACAGTAGATTTAATAACTACATTGGTCTGTTGGGTGGTGGAAGGAAGTTTCTCTTACGTGATTACAACCCTCTTTTTCTCTCTCAATAGCCCAGGCAGGCAATTACCCTTACTACAACCTTCCCACACCATACACCAAGGCACCTAATACCCTTACTATAACAGTGAGAGGGCAGAGAGCATATGCTAAGTTTTGTGTCGGATACAAAGGCAGAGAGAGGCAGGCCTGTTACTGCCCATGCCTCATGCTTCTTTCACTACATATTACATTAGGTTCCCTTTACAGCACAGTGGTACCTCGGTTAACGATATTTTTTCATTCCAGAATGCTGTTCAAGTGCCATTACCAAACAAATTTATCCCCATTAGGTATAATGTAAAATAGACTAGTCCTTTTAGACCCCCAAAAATACTTACAAAAGCATTTAAAAAAATAAACTTACATAAAAGGGCGAGTTTGGGGACCATCGTTAACCGAGGTACCACTGTACATGGTTTCGGCATATGCATTGTGGGCCACAAATGTTTGTCGTATAAAGAGAGGGGGGACCCCTTGTAGAAAAGCTTACTGTGGAGGCCTGGTCATGGACCAGGTCGCAGGGGCTTTGACTCTTTGATCACTTTCCAGGTAGACTCACAAAATCATAACACAATTGTAAACAAATCTTGGAACAGGTGGGGTTTGAACCCATGACAAGTAAGTTTTAGGAGTCGCTTGCCATTGGTTCAAACCCCACCCATTCTGTAATTTATTTCCAGGTAAACTTCAGGTTGGTTAGCCTAGGCATACATGTGAGCACACCAGTGTACACTGCACCTACATTAATTTCAGGGTCTCATGCACTTTGTGTTTGTATACATTCTAGGGTATCATAGTAAATTAAGGCCGTGTTGTTCACAACTATCACTGTGGTAACTATAATAGCACATTTTGTATTGTAATTCAGCGAGATGGATTATCACCAGCCTGACTGTAGAGACTGAGCAGCAATTAACAGAAGGAATCAAGCTTTCCCTAACATTCCCTGTGATGAAATATTTATATTTCATGCAAGTAGCTGGTTTTTTTTTTTGCCACTGTAGTGACCATTGTAATTGTTTCAGGCTTGGTTGAAGGTGTTGTTGAAGTTATGAGACACTTCTTAAAGGAATGGGAGAAAAGTGGTCGTCAGGAACAGCCTCGTGAAGTTCATCAAGGGATTCTTATTCTCTACAGCTTTATGGCCACACCTGCAGTCCATATCATTAGTAAGTTTTATATTTATTACTGGAGGTGTATATAAACATTTTCTTTTTCTGTATATTGCATATTACTGTATTTTCTGTGATGCAAGATGTGTTATCAACAGTCTCAAATTCACCCTGCTTACAATGCTGTCAATAATTATGTTACTAAGGAATGTTTATTCAGAGTTATTTTAGCTGAAAAGTGTGATAGTGGCATAATAAGAGAGCTCATGTTCTCGTTTTATATACCTTGAACATATACCATAAGTAATCAGTATATTCAGTTTAAAAAAAATAACTATGCTGTTTTCCACAAGTACATATTTGTATTACAATAGTGACTTGTGTACTGTATTATTCATCAACTGTGTTTGCAGATCTGAAACCCAAATTTGATTATGGTATTACCTGCTAGCTTTGCTCCTGGATTCATGATCACCAGTACTATTACATATTACCTGTCTTTAAGATGACCTAGAGTGCAAAATGTTCAACTAATACTAAGTTTGGTGGCAATGGGAGTTAAGAACATATCTCCATTTTCCTACTAAAATCTAAGTTTGGTATACAGTGGACCCCCGAGTAACGAACACCCCGGAAATCGTACAATTATGTAAGTATAATATTGTAAGTGCTTGTGGAAGTGTATTTTTGGGGGTCTGAAATAGACTAACCTACGTGACATTATTCCTTAACCCTTAAATTGTCCAAACATAGATATACGTTCGCGTGCGTACTGCCCCGAACGTAGATCTACGTTTTTTTTTCAAATGCTTTTAACCTTGCCTCCATAAGCCTGAGTTGCCTAGAGATTAGAGAATGGGTCTGTGCACTCATTGTGTGCAGTATTACAACATGTGGGAATGACAAACAAAATGCACTCTTCATTTTAAAGAAAAAGAACAATTTATTTTTTTCTCAAAATATTCAGTCAGTTACGCACATGAACATATATCTACGTGTGGACTGTTTAAGGGTTAAGGGAGTAAATTCGTTCAGTAATGGCACTTGAGCAGGCTTCTGGAGTGAAGTTTTTACGTACAGTACATGGATTCACTCTCCGAGACCTGCTCGTGGAATGTTTCTCTTGCAGGTACTCATGAAATAATGTGCAGTACTGAATTAACAGGGACAAGTAGTGGGAATATATATTCTTTAAAGTTAATTAAATAAGCACAATTGGCAAAGTGAGTGATGATGCAAGAGGAAATTATGGAATGAAGAAATAAATGGGTTTTATAAACATTAGATATTTTATAGAACTTAGGGGGTGAGGTAGTAGTCATCAATGTTGAGGTTGGGAGACTAGTCTCTACTGTCTTCGCATCGGCCACACTCGTCTTACTCACGGGGTATCTCATGGAGAGGCGCCCTGTTCCACTCTGTGAGAATTGTCAGGTTCCAGTTTCTGTTAGCCACATTCTGTTGGACTGCCCACTATCAATGAGCACGCAGAATTTACCTCCAATGTCGTCACCGCTCTACTGCCCTTATTTTACCTTCCCTTCTTACTGATGGACCCTCCTTTGAACCAGAGACTCTCATTGACAGCAACTGATTTACTGCACAAACTCTTATGATGACTCTAGCACTCCTCACAGCCCTTTCTACCTCAATATCTTGCTACCCTCTACTGATGCATTATCTACTGCACTCCATGCCCTAATAATGATCCCTCACTCTCTTGCTACCCAATATCCCTGGATCCTTCCCTGCCCTGCTGCACTGTATGACCCTTGTAGGTTTGGCGCTTCTTTTGGATTATAATAATAATAATATAGAACTTAGGTGATTAGTGGAGTAAAAGAGAGGAGAGGCCAAGAACAAGGTGAAGTGATTCTGCATGCATGCATGCATGCATAAATATAAGTGTGTTTGTGTGTAAGTGTAAAATTTCCTATTTGTAGTGTACCTGTGTGAATGCCATGCTTGTTCTACTTTTGTTAAACCATACATAAATGTAATTTACAGTATTAAGACATGTTGCAGAACAGCCTTTCATCTAGATAGTTCTGCTTTGTATAGACCTTTATTGATAAATTATTATTGCTGCATTCATAGGGAAATGCTTAATCCAAAGGTGCTGGGGCAATGAGAGGTATTTAGGTTTGATCCAAGGAAGGGGAGAGCAGGTACAATTCCTTGGATCAAAAGTTCCTCACCAGCATCAAGGATCCCTCCTTGAGGGGATTAAAATGAAATAAAGCTGATTCTACAATATGGGTCTTTCCTTCAGTTTGTCGGCAGTGTGCCATTTGAATCCAATGACAATTATGGTTTTACTAGACAGTTCATGCATAAAATGTTTGTGTGTGTATTCCTCTAATTCTTGCAAGATTGTACAAGAATTTAAGCAATATTAAGTCATTAAGCTTGAATTGCATGTTATAATTAGCAGTACCCATAAATGGTGCTGGTAAAATGCATTTAAGAAAAATTCTGATTAAATATTCTCCCTTTGAAGCAAATGATGGTATTAAATTTTAATGTAAGAAGGAAAATTTTGTCATACTTGTTAGCTATTTTCAAACATGATACTCTGCATACGTGTATTTCTATATATGTAAAAGACTTTCATTGCATATACGAGTTCACATTAAACTATCCTATAAACATTATTTTCATTTAAAAAAATTAAATTATGAAATATAATCTTCAGGCAGTTTTGACCAGTACGAGTCCCTCCTTGAGCCAATCTTGGTAAGGTACGTACAACACTTGGCCAAGGTGGAAAGTGTAGAGGAAATATTGTTGGAAGATAATGCAGAGAGACTGACATATGCACTGGGCCTCTGTGAGCTGCTTGTGCCAACAATGAGACATCCCAACATATTGCTCTCTATAGGCAAGCTGTTGGCCCTCACCCATGGAGCCAGTCATCACTACACTGCCATTCAAAACCAGGTATAATCATTTGAATATCTCTAACTTTATAGATTCACATTATTTACTTCCATTTATAATTAAGAATATTTATAAAAAAATCTGATACTTATCCATCTTTTTTTTTAATGAAAGTTCCCTCCCTCCCCATTGAAGTGTAGTCTTTTGACATTTACACTTTACTGGGATTTGTACTGAATGTGGGTTATTTTAATGTAGTACGAGAGTATTTGTGTACAAAGACATACTGCTGGCAATATTGAAGAATAGACACGTGTAGAAGTTGTATGATTTTTGCTCTATGTAGTTTTATTATGTCATTGACTTGATAAAGCTCTACAAAACTTTTCTCTGCACTTGTATTATAGTATTTTTTTATTGTGTGCTTATCATTTTGAATGTATTTCTGTATTATAGTTTTTGGCATGAGAGAGTATATTATTATTATTATTATTATTATAATAATAAAGAAGTGCTAAACCTACAAGGGTCATACAGCACAATGAGAGATTATAGTGCTGTATATTGTACATATAAAAATGCTTAGTAATAATTTATAATAACAAATTTATAAATAGGAAGGTTTTGAGCTGACAAATACCATTTCCTCAGGTGCTATATGACCCCTACTGGTTTATCATGCCTCCCATGAATGTAAGAGTAATAATGGAATAACACTGATTAAAAAAATTAATTTCTGTATAATTGGTCTCAGGAATGTCATACCTTATTCACACCAGTACTTACTGTGTTGAACCCCTTAGGCTCATCATGTAGTGAGCTACCTTCACCACTTTCTGCATTTGGTGCTTACCATATTTTGCAGCATACAGGATTTTTTTTTAAATCTGACCCTCAAAATCACCCTGCATTCTACACAGTGAATTTCAGGCTTGGGATCTATGGTAAGGATCCCCTCCCCACCAAATCTACGAGACAATCAGAAAATAACACATTTGGACACTTGGCTCCTTTCCTTTAATCAGAAATAGGCTATTCTAATCAAGTGTTAGTTTGTTGGAGTACAGCTGATGACTTTGGCCCTATATAGAGGCTGCAGCTGCAGCTTCTACATAGAGCAAAGCCAGTGCATTTGGTATGCATGGAGACCTATGTATTCTTTGTTTCTCTTCCCTTAAAATTAAGTCTAACCTAAACTTACCCATCCAGGAAAAAGGTCTATGCTGTGAAAGGCTCTAGATCCAAGAAATTGGACAACCTTCCTTTGAACCAAACCACCTTATCTTACATTTCCCCTGCCTTACGATCCTTACAGGGTCAGTGCTTCCTCCTGTATGTAATAACTGAAACTTAAATAACTCTTGAGAGTTGCAGAACCCACACAAGAAATAAATATTTAGTATCCCATGAGTGCACGCTAATCTAAATAGGATTATTAAATTAAAATTTGTGCCTGTAAGGATCATACAGCACCCTGGGACTAAGTTGTGATGGTTCCACTTTAATTGCAGACTGTTATTTCTCAAATAATATCGGTTTGATATTCAGCTGGGATAATCTTTGTTTGCCAATGTTCTCGCAATACCTTCACCTCTTCCTCCCTCCCCCTTTTTTTTTTAACCTTGTAGTGCTACATGGCCCATATAAGTTTAATGCTTTCTATGATCACTTTAATAATGATACGTCTTATTATCATAAAGTGCTAAACCCATAAGGGTCGTACAGCATTATAAGTCTTAAATGTTAAGTGAGATATGATTCTTGTTTTAACTTTGAATGTTTCTCACCAGACTTTGCTAGCAGGCAACCTAGACGATGACAAGAATCAGACCTCAAAAATACGTCACAGGAGACTCAGCAGAAGTAGGAGCAGGAGGAGTAGAAATTCAAATGAAGAAATTATGGAAACTGATATTTCTGTAGTCCTAGAAAAGAAAGAATCAGAAGAGGTAGTAGATAGAATGCATCGCAGGAGACTCAGCAGAAGTAAGAGCAGGAGTAGTAGGAACTCCAAAGAAGAAATTATGGATACCGATATTCCTATAGTGATGGATAAGGAAAGAGAATCAGAGGAAGTAGATAGCAGTGTTTCCAGCAAAGAGCTTGAGGGTATAGAAGTAACTCAGGCATCTTTATGGGTGGAAAAGAAGGAAAAGGAACAAGAGCAAGAAGGGGTATATAGAATGCGTCAGAGGAGAATAAGCAGAAGTAAGAGCAGAAGGAGTAGAAACTCAAATGAAGAAATGGAAACTGATAATGCTGTAATGACGGAAAAAAAGGAAATGGAGAAAGAAAAAGAAGGAATAGATAGCAGTATTTCCACCAGAAAGATTGAGGGCATAGAAGCAACTCAGAAAATATCTCAAAAGTTTAAAAGTGATGATTTTCTTGTCTACACAACTGCAAAAGGGAACTGTAAAAGTTCATTATTACAACATAATGAATGCAAGGAAGTTAAGAGTGCTAACAGCAGTTGTGCTTTGAAGGCTTCTGATAATTACATTGGTAGAGATGATGCTTCAGCAAAGAAAAATACAAGTGCTAAACTAAAGAGCACAGTTGAAAACTTGATTGATTATTGTGTCCGTGTGGTACGTTGCTGCCCTGACTTGAATGCAGTGTTGACAGCACTAAATGAGTGCCATGCTCATGAAGTACAGTTGTTCTTTAGAGCTGTACGTTCCAGAGAGCCTAAGCTTGTTGGTCAACTTCAAGAGCAGTTGCTGGATACAGGATCTCACAATCGCCTTGTCACCATATTGTCTGATATGTACACTTGACAAAATATTTTTTGGTGCAAAAATATAACAATATAGGAGCTTTACCAGGCAGAGAATAAAACTGGTATTTGTTAAAGTCTACTCTCAGTAGTCCATAAGAATAATGGACGACTTCGTGAACTGTATACTAAGCGATTGCTTTGCTAAAATTCTAAATTCTACAACAATTACAGAAGGCAATCTAGTACAAAATTGTGTAAGGGAAGTATTGAGAAAATAAATTACTCAAGTAGTTTATTTAATACTAACAAGATCATGTACCAAGTGGAGAATGAAGGCAACTGAATTGGCTAGTCCTCAATCAATACTGTACAAGTATGAAAAATGTGTTTTTATGCAAGAAACTGCCACTAGCAAGAACAAATGTAGTATGTAGGGGATTGTGAAAGTAGCATGAATAACCCAAAAATAGTAATGTGAATAGTAATCCATTTAGGCTATGCTCCTGAAAACTGTGCTACCCATGATTTCTGTGACTCGTGTAGTGGAAAAACACAAGAAAAATAGTTGCATTCCTCAGACCTCCAAAATGAAAAAAAAAAATTACCTGAACTATAGTGAGGTTCAGGCAGTGAAAAGGGAGAGTACATGTAGCTAAAAACAAATAGTTACATTAATACTAAGTATTTATTACTTACCATCCAATTGGGTTGGTGATGCTTAACATCCTGGAGTGGAAAGGGTGGCTATGGCCCTACTGGGCCCAAGTTGAAGCATTGGTTCTCTATCATCATACACTTGTGCCATCTCCATGACATGCAGCACCCTTCAGGATCACATTTACCTCCACTTTTTCAAAATAGGCATAGTTTTACACTTAATTTTCGTTCTTGCTTCACCGGCATCACCTGCACTTCATTTAGATGCCATGATTAATATCCAGAGACAAGATGTAGTTATGAAAAGAAGGAAAAACCAAGTGATATGTACCGAGGAACAAAATCATACGGTATGCATCAAGATAAACTGACCTGCATGGGAGGCTTTATTTATATACACTTTTCCCTGATCAGCGCTAAAACAATGGAGTTGCCTAGTACATAGTAGGAGGGGGAGGAGATTCTCCTGCCTGCCTGCTATTCTGAAATGATTATAGGATAGCTGGGTTATATTGGGCACGCGAGTTTTTAACCACTGTTTATTTACAGTAATACATTGTAAATGTTTTACATAGTAGTCAGTAATAATGTTAAATATGATACAGTAACAATTACATAAAGGCTTCCCATTTTTACTTTTATCTGAGTAGACTACTATTCATTTTATATAAATTGTTGTATAAATGTATTTCTTATACCCTTTCCCCTACACAAATATATAACAATAAAGTTTCTAACTAATGTAAGTACTAATTCCTTTTTACCTTTTCTGGACATTAGTATTAAAGGTTGACAGTAAAGTGGTTTACTGGTATAACCATAAAAGAGCTAGAATATTGGCTAGTTATTAGGGACATGAAAGTTTTCTACTAGCATCTCTAGAGGGAGAGTGCATCAATGTGTGTAAGATCACCCACCATTTGTGGTTGCAGGGGGGTAGTCTCCTGGCCCTGTTTCTGCTAGTCACGAGTAGAGAGCAGAGAAAAAGGGAGGGGGGACCTTTCCCTTATCAGTAACTGTTCACTCAAAACCATTTATTTCTTTGTCATTAATATATTCATGAAAGTGAAACCCATAAGGGTTATAGAGCACCTGTGGGCTGAAGGCAAGCAGGTTTATCCAAAGTGAAAGGTAGCTCCAATCTTTAGATTAACCTTTTCAGTGTCCAGAGGCCAAATCTCTTGCAGCCAGGGTCCAAGAATTTAAAAAAAAAAAAATTATTTTTTCTTATGAAATGGTAGAGAATCATTTTCTGAAGGTAATAAAGCAAAAAGTACGAAATTTGATGGAAAACTGATGAAATTACGCTCGTGAATTTTGATGCGTCAGCAATATTTACACATCGGCAATTTTGCCGACTGACTCATTTTACGCCAATTACATTATTCCAGTCGATCAAATTCTTAGCTATTTCGCTAGTATTCTTATTTCTTCTTTCAACACGTCGGCCGTTTCCCACCAAAGCGGGGTGGCCCAAAAGAAAAAACGAAAGTTTCTCCTTTTACATTTAGTAATATATACAGGAGAAGGGGTTACTAGCCCCTTGCTCCCGGCATTTTAGTCGCCTCTTACGACACGCATGGTTCGTTAGTATTACTTCTATTTAATCGATTGAGCACAAGAAATCGTCCAGTCAACTGTTTCAACTACCCAATAAAATGATTGGAAATTTTGGTAATTTGGCCAATTTAACACAAAGTTCAAAATATTTGAATTTCAAAATAGGATCCAGAATAAACAATGCAGGCATTTCTGGCATTAAACTAACATTTCCTCTGTTCATTAGTTACGTTTTCAGGCTTTACAAATGAATTCCATTTTGATTTTTTATTCACAATGAATTTTTATTCACACCAAAACATAGAAGATTTACTGTTATGCAATGTTGTAATAATTGTATAAATAATATCAGCACATTCATGAACATATATTAGACCAACCAGCTGTCGCGTATTAGACTCGTGACGACATTTGTTTACTCTTGAACATCGGAAAATACCATTGAACATTTCCGCTAATTTGAGCTGTTTCAAGCCATTTTCAGTACTGAAACCAATCAAAATCATCTCTATTTCTGTAATATATATTCCATTGTATGAAATGAGACCAAGAAATCATGAATACAACTGTAAAAAACATACAAAAAACACCGCAAAGTCGCCGTTTTAATCCAAAATTACATTTGCATTTTTTTCCTCATTATGCACTGTGTGCTGCAGGATTTGTTTTATGTGGTGCACACTTATCACATAGATGTGTTCTCTCATATCTAGGCCCAAATTTACCGTTCACAGGTTATCTGAGTGAGCTGAGCTCATGGCGTAGATCTACGATTTGGACCCTGGCTTCAAAGCCGTAGATCTACGGGACGGACCCTGAAAGGGTTAAGAGACCTTCACCATTATTATAATAATGAAAATAAGCGCTAAACCACCGGAGGTCATACAGTGACACACACACCTTCACCAACATCAAGGTTAACTTCCCCCCCACCTCCCACAAGAATGTTTTTGGATAAATCTTCAGTGAAAATTTTTATAGTAATATTGCCATTTTATTATTAAAGGGGGCATCTAAATGGTTAACAATAAACACGAGTTACAACCATAACTAAGCACTAAACCCACAAGGGTCATATGGAAACAATAGAAGAGGGATCTCAGCACAGACCCAAAAATATAATTACCGTGTCTGAATAGATTTTACGTACATGTTTATACAATAAGCAGAATCATAACACAAAAAAAAGTTATTTAGGTTTTTATGTACTTGTACATAAGCAAAATCATCAATTAGGCAGAAGCACCCTTAATTAAAAAATCTTTTCAAACATTTTCATGAATTTATTTATATAAAATTAAACAAAAAAAATTATTTTGCATGAAAATTAATTAAGACCAGGAAACTGGACAAGTATCTTCACCAGGTGCCAGATCAACTAGGCTGTGATGGATATGTGGGGCAGTGGGCCTCCAGCAGCAACAGCCTGGTTGACCAGGCAAGCACCAGATGAGCCTGGCCCATGGCCGGGCTCCGAGAGTAGTTAAACTCTCGAAACTCTTCAAAGGTATATCAAAAGTAATTGAGCTTAATCTTATAAGACTTGTATACTATATAGGAACAAATAAGTAAAACAAAAAACTGAGGAGCTGACTATGTAGTTTGAGAACATTAAACTATGTAGTTTGAGAACATTAAACTACAGTGGACCCCCGAGTTTCATAAAAACTTCACTCCTGAAGTCTGCTCAAGTGCCATTACCGAACGAATTTACTCCCTTAAGGAAAAATTTCACGTAGGTTAGTCTATTTCAGACCCCCAAAAATACACTTCCACAAGAACTTACAAAATTATACTTACATAATTGCACGATTTCCGAGGTATGGGCATTACTTGAGTTTAAACTCTAAGTGGTCATCTATGTAGTTTGAGAACATTAAACTATGTAGTTTGAGAACATTAAACTATGTAGTTTGAGAACATTAAACTATGTAGTTTGAACAAAACTATGTAGTTTGAGAACATTAAACTATGTAGTTTGAGAACATTAAACTATGTAGTTTGAGAACATTAAACTATGTAGTTTGAGAACATTAAACTATGTAGTTTGAGAACATTAAACTATGTAGTTTGAGAACATTAAACTATGTAGTTTGAGAACATTAAACTATGTAGTTTGAGAACATTAAACCCATATTATAAAGTACAACATCTCTTATAATTTTGTTTTAGCCAGAGCGTATCTAGATAAAGTACACTGAAAATATCTACATTATCTTTTCTTTCTAATGTGGGTTATTGTACTGAACTTGAACCTCAGGAAGACTGTATTGGCAGCTCCTACTTAATGCTGTACCCTGTATAAAGTGTATAACTCACTTACAATTATACTGCACTTATGTATAACTAAATTAACAATTAAAAAAATTAATAAAAGAAAATCTTGTACAACTGATACACATCACATATCTGAAAGTTTCAAAATGTACAATCTCAATATCCTATCAACTCTCTTGTCACCTCCTTGGACAAAGGGTATGGACATTCAGTCCATGTTTTTCCTGATCTGAATCTCTTGCACTTACATATACCATCATTGGCTTCAGAATGGTTGACGGGGTCAATCCTTGACATATCAAACAAAGGACCAAACATGTTATCAGGAATAACAAAAAACAACTCTACTTTATGACCATTTAAATTCCATCTGCCATCATACCTACGAGCATCAGTTAGGAACCAATCTTTACCTCTTCCATCACTGAACCAGGGACCTCCCCACATGCGGGGGTTGTAAAGAGGTAGCTGAAACCTTTCAGTGGTTATCATAAGCCTTGATGCGCTGCTAGTATTATAATCAACAACTTCCACAAAATATATGTTGAAATTCCGTATTTTCTTGAGGACACTCCTTAAGTTGACTGTAAAACTCACATTTCCATACCAGTTATTCTGACCATCATTAGGAACACTGATGCCATACCAGAGCCCACGCAGGCCTGGTAGTTTGTTCAGTAAGTGTGTGTGACTATGTTCTGTCAAGGGATATGATTTCATGTGTTTGGTATCATAAATTTCTAGGTAGTCATCTATGTGCACAGTTCTTACTATATTATAGGAAAGTTGATAGGACTTGAGACCTTCATCAGGTGCAAGAGAGTAAACTGAATCTGGTTTCCAGCATTTAAAGAATGGCTGGCCATGACCTTTAAACAGAATCTGGTCTTGCAATGCCATTTTAGTCCAAACTTATTGTGAACTACTGCAACTGCCTGGGTATTTCACACCTGTCTGGAAAAAAATACAAATTTTAAATTTCAAATTATTATTATTATTTTGAAAGACAGATGCACAGCACCCATGCAGATAAAGCTCTACAAGGAGCAAAATACTGTCAGAATACAAGCTTTTCACATTTTCTTCATCACTGTTGACAGTGCCATTTTTGCTACTCTTACATCTTGCAAATTAGACATGCATAACTAGACATAATTTGCAAACAAGACATGCAACACATGATTATCTTTATTGTAAACAAAATTGGCCACCGGGGATTTTATTCCTATTACAGATTAACCCTTTGGGGGTCGACAGGCCTTCTCAGGAAAGTGTTCCTGGGGTCGAAATTTTTTTGGAAAAAAAAAAATTAATTTTTTCTTATGAAATGATAGAGAATCTTTTTCCGATCATAACGCCACCAAAATTATGAAATTTGATCGAAAACTAACGGAATTATGCTTTCGCGAAGTTGACGGTAGCCATGACACTTACGCATCGGCGATTTTGCCCACTTTGAGCCCTCTTTTCGACAAATTCCACTGTTTCAGTCTCCTAAAATTATAGCTAATTCGCTAGAACTCCATTTTTTCTATCGATTGAGTACACGAAACCGCCTATTTACCAATTTCATCTACCCAAAATAGTGGACAGAAAATGGCAATTTTCCAATTTCACACAAATTTCAAACGATGCCAAATTCAAAATAGGGTCCAGAGTAAACAAGGCAGACATTCCTGGCACTAAAATAACATGTTCTCTATTCATTAGTCACGTCTCCAGGCCCCTGTTCCATTACTTTTGCTTTTCATTTTGAATTTTTATTCTCACAAAAAATAGAAGATTTACTGTTATGTATACAACTGCATCATTGTAAAAATGGTATAAATAATATCAGAGCACTTGTGCATGAATATAAGACTCGCCAGTTGATGTGTATTGGAGGCATGGTGTGATTTGTTTACTCTTGAACATCGTCAAAAATCGAACATTTTTGCTACTTTGAGCTCAATTTCAAGGTACTTGTCATTGTCATACCAATCCAAATCATCTCTATTTCTGTAATATATCTTCCATTGTATCAAATGAGACCAAGAAAACGAGAATACATCAATAAAAACCATACGAAAATCGACTGCAAAGTCGCTGTTTTAATCGAAAAAAACGGTCAGAGTTTTTTTTCTCTCATTATGCAGTGTGTACTGCAGGATTTTTTTTATACTGCGCACACTGACCACACAGACCCATTCTTTCAAATGTATGCCTACCAGACGTTTTCTGCTTAAATTGAGGCCGCTAGAATTTGGGCGTACTAGTACGGCACGAACCCCTGCTCGTAAAACGTACTAGTACGGCACCGACCCCCAAAGGGTTAAGTATGGAATACAGCCTCTCCTCACTTAGTGATGTTCTCGTTTACCGATGACTCGGACTTACAATGGGCTCTCAAATCAGTATGCTACCTAAATAATATACAGTGGACCCCCGAGTTTCGTAAACCCCGGAAATCGTACATTTATGTAAGTATAATATTGTAAGTGCTTGTGGAAAAGTATTTTTGGGGTCTGAAATAGACTAACTCTACGTGAAATTTTTCCTTAAGGAGAAAATTCGTTCGGTAATGGCACTTGAGCAGACTTCAGGAGTGAAGTTTTTACGAAACTCGGGGGTCCACTGTACAGTGGACCCTCGGTTTTCGTTGAAAATTCATTCCAGAATGCTGTTTGAGTACCATTACTGAACGAATTTGTTCCCATAAGGACAAATGTAAATTAGATTAGTCATTTCAGAACGAGGTGAACGAAAACCAAGGGTCCACTGTATATTAGAGCTGATTTCCTCTATTCTGTTTATTACAATATACAGTGGTCCCTTGGTTTTTGCCGAAAATTCATTCCAGAATGCTGCTCAAGTGCCATTACCGAACGAATTTACTTCCTTAAGAAATAATGTCACATAGGTTAGTCTATTTCAGACCCCCAAAAATACACTTGCAACAGCACTTACGAAAATACACTTACATAAATGTTCGAGTTTGGAGATGCACGAAAACCGAGGGACCACTGTACAGTACACTGCTGTATAAACATTTAAAAATATACCAGAAATGTTATAAATGGTCCAAAGATGGCTGACACAAACCCACTACCATTATAGTATGCTCCTCACTTAGCGACAAATTCGTTTACCGACGTGGTCTTAGGAACGGAACTCCGTCGTCAAGTGAGGAGAGGCTGTATTTTATTGGAGAGTCAGTGAGGTAGAAGTGGAGTGATGCAGCAGTAGTAGACCTGGTCACATATGGGCAGGACCCAATAGTGAAAATAGATCAGGTTTAAAGTAGAATGAAGCAGAAATGCATTCTAACATGAGCCAATAGGCCTGCTGAAGTGCTCCTCCATTCTTGTATTTTTATATTCCTTGTACCATGTTGATTCTGGAACTAAAAATTATAAATAGATCAAAGGCATACAACAGATAGTTAATGTGATGTTTGGAATGCCTCAGTATCTTTTTTCCAGGGACATACCCATCAGTGGCCATAAGTCAGTAATTTGGCTTTATACAAAAACAAATTAATAAAGAAAATGCAATCCGAAATAAATACTGCGGGCATTCCAACCACTTAAGCAATCTTTCCTCTATTCATTAATCACATCCTTAGGCCTCCTTTAATATTTACCCTCCATTTTGACTATTTTCACAAATTTTTTTTTTTAAGTTTTACCCTATTTCTTGGTTAATAAAAATAGAACCAAGAATGATTGTTCCTGGTTTAGGCCCATTAATTGAAGCAGACCTAGTAAAACACAGACCAGGTGGCAGAGCCCACACTCTTCCTCAGGAAAATTATCATTAATCAAACCCACTACCATTATAGTATGCTCCTCACTTAGCGACAAATTCGTTTACCGACGTGGTCTTAGGAACGGAACTCCGTCGTCAAGTGAGGAGAGGCTGTATTTTATTGGAGAGTCAGTGAGGTAGAAGTGGAGTGATGCAGCAGTAGTAGACCTGGTCACATATGGGCAGGACCCAATAGTGAAAATAGATCAGGTTTAAAGTAGAATGAAGCAGAAATGCATTCTAACATGAGCCAATAGGCCTGCTGAAGTGCTCCTCCATTCTTGTATTTTTATATTCCTTGTACCATGTTGATTCTGGAACTAAAAATTATAAATAGATCAAAGGCATACAACAGATAGTTAATGTGATGTTTGGAATGCCTCAGTATCTTTTTTCCAGGGACATACCCATCAGTGGCCATAAGTCAGTAATTTGGCTTTATACAAAAACAAATTAATAAAGAAAATGCAATCCGAAATAAATACTGCGGGCATTCCAACCACTTAAGCAATCTTTCCTCTATTCATTAATCACATCCTTAGGCCTCCTTTAATATTTACCCTCCATTTTGACTATTTTCACAAATTTTTTTTTTTAAGTTTTACCCTATTTCTTGGTTAATAAAAATAGAACCAAGAATGATTGTTCCTGGTTTAGGCCCATTAATTGAAGCAGACCTAGTAAAACACAGACCAGGTGACAGAGCCCACACTCTTCCTCAGGAAAATTATCATTAATCAAACATTTCTTCCACTGAGACCTATTCAGACCCTTTCAGCTCTGAAACCTACCAAAACTGTCATCATTTTTCACTAGTATGTATAACATGATTTTGGTGAAGTTCTATCTTTAATCAAGGCCTGGCTAACTAATAGGCAGCATTTTACGTTAAAAGTTAGAAATGAAAATGGTAATCCATTACAAGTGATATTCCACAAGGGACAGTGTGTACCTTGTTCACAGTCTACAAAAAGTGTATTATTATTATTATAGTCAAAAGAAGCGCTAAACCACAGGGGTTATACAAAAAGTGTAATAAATAATAATTAATACATCAATAACCCACACATAGGAGAAAAAAAAGAGCTTATGATTAAGTTAGGTCTATCTTGGGCCATTACAAGTCATAAAAGTGATAAGTAAATTTGCCAATGACACAAAAATAGGCCACCACAATTTGAGGGCACCAAGCTACCATAGGATGATTAGGATAAGCTATTGTGGATGAAAAAGTGGTAAATGCAATTTAAAGTAGACAAATAAGAAGTTCTAATCCTAGAAAATGAAAATAACCAGGGCACCTATACATAAGTATAGATCTTAAACCAAATGCAAGGAAGACCTAAGAATTCTGGTTACCACATTGGCCCGTACAATTCTGGATAATGCTTTGCCCTACCCACCTAGTCACGGCTGTCAAATGATCTCTACCTCACTTTGCCTTACCACAGCTCCATAAATCTCATGCCTCCCTGCCTATATTCCTACCGCATGTATAATAAGCTTGAACAACGTTCCAGGAGAAAACTTTTTCCTCAAAATGTCCTAGGTGCGTGCTTGTCTCTTTATCTTTGCCTTGTCAGTATTATATACCTGGTTTCAAACAAACAAACAAACAAACAAACAAACAAATTTTATTTCATTGCAGGTTACATGGGTATGGGAAATTACAATGTAAATTGAGTGCAAGGAGAGCCACTGACATGCCATGGCATTAGGGGCAGCTTATTCTAGTCCTTAAAAACTATGTACTTAATATTAGAGAAATTTATTGAGTTTATTCTAGTTAAAAATTATTTTCAAAATTACAATATCATGAAATTTTACTGTTTAAATTATTATATAATGATATTAGATCTTAGATTGTTACAGGTGTTAAGATTCTTGAATGATAATATGGAATTGAGATTATCTTAAGGAAAATAACATTGAGCATTTTTGACATTAACTTATAATATGAGTAGGGGGTAACATAATAGTAACATATTATTAAAAATTGAGATTATCGTATAGGAAAGTAACAATGAGCATTTTTCAAAGTAGTTTATAGCATGATCATTTAGGTTTGGGTGAGTAGGTGGTTTTGAGTTGAGTCTTAAATTGATTTTCAGACAAGATTATCTTAATATTTACTGGTAATGAATTCCAGATTCTGGGGCCCTTTATGTGCATAGAATTTTA
>WNWK01016174.1:0-45663 GCA_009830355.1 Cherax destructor
CTGTTAAAAAAAAATTTTTGGAAATTTTAGTAAAAAGGACCTTTTTTCAAAAAATATTTTAAATGTCACATAGGTTATTATACTGTCTTCTCTATTTTTCCCCCAATAAGTGGACAATTAAGCACATAGTGTTCAAGACAGTGACCATATGCCTGACCCCACATAATTTGCATTTAGTTTGATAAACATCTTGTGTCTCCCAAACTGCCAGAAGTACTTGTGGCCAAGCCAAAGCCGGGCCACTACAACATCAGTCAGTCTGTTCACATTGCAAGTTGCTCCATAAACATGTTATCTATGTTCATGTTACCATAGTGGGTTATAGATCTCTCAGGCTTCTAACTGCTTTTCCTATAGCTATCATTTTCTTTAAATTTATTTCTCTCCTAATATTATTCCTAATTTTAGCACAGATATACCAAAGTTATTTTCCCCAACATTCTCCTTCTGGGTACTCTTTTGGTTTTAACATACCCTTTATCATGAAGGAGTAATCCAATGTGTGATGGAATCCATAGCAATTGTACATTAATTCCTTTGTCCCGGATTTTTAATATCTATACCTGGCTTCTCCAATGAGCATGCTGTTAGAGTCATTATATGAGTAAAGAGCTTTCAATGATGACATAGAATCAGTAATGATGATAGAGTCAAGTTTCAGTGTCATAAGTTAGATTTAGTGCCATTGGGGATTGCAAATAATTCAGTTTGCAGTGTAGACCCCCAGTTGTTAATTCTTATGCCTAGTTCAACAGATTTATTATTGTTCTTAACTAGGAGGTGGAAACCCAAAGGGAGATGCAGCCCTGCCAGAAGACTCTTTTTAAAGATATAAATTTATATAACTTGTGATAACTTATTACTACCAGCTAGGCGAAAAATTTCTTCTTGAGCAGTTGCTTTAAAAAATGATTTATGGAAGGGATTACTAGCAATTATTATTTTTAAATCAAAAGAACCCTAAACCACGGGGGTTATACAGCGTGGTTGGTCAGGACAGGATGCAGGGAGAATGGTTGAAGAGGAGATGGATGATTAGTAGGGTATGGAGTGCATCCAGGATAAGGTGGATAGTGCAGGGATAGGGGGTAGCAAGAGATCGAGGTAGAAGGGACGGGGGGAGGTGCTAGAGGTATAATCTTCAGAGTTTGTGTATTAAGTCAGTTTCTGTAAAAAAGTAAAGGGGGAGAGTCAGGATTAAGGGGGGTCCATCGGCAAAAAGGGGAAGGAAAAAAAAAGGACATAGGCAAGGCCCCGTTAGGTAAATTCTGCGTGCTCGTTGATAAGTGGGCGGCCCAACAGAATATGTCGAACAGACACAGGAACCTGACAATGCTCATAGAGGGGGCGGGAGCCTCTCCTTTGAGATACCCGTGAGTAAGACGAGTGTGGCCGATGCGAAGACGGGAGAGTGTAGTCCCCCAAACCTCGACTTGGTGACAAGAAGAAACCCAAAGAAACCTATACTCGGTTTAATAGAATGAAGTTTGTTATATAGCAGGTCCGACCAGCGTTGTTCCCAACAGGTGCGAAGGTGGGTAACAATGCCCCAAAAAATAGTCCGTGAAAGGAACACCTCTATATGAAACGGGAAGGTCATGTACTGCTGACCCCCAGCAGTGTCTGCCTGTTCATTGCCTATACGTCAACATGACCAGGGACCCAACAAAAAACAATATCTTTGTTCTAGAGATATGGCGAACCCAAAATTTGGGATATGAAGAACTAGGTGATGAGGTGTATCAATTTTACGGATGCCTGTAAAGCACAAAGGGGAGTCTGAAACGACTACAAAGGGAAAAACACAGGCATAGATCAATACGGATAAATTGCTACAAAAATGGCATATAATTAAAAGCCGTAAATATGCTAGCCGAGGTAATAGATTCCTCCGACGCTGTCCGGAAACACTGCTGGGAATCCGACGCCATCCGATGAATGAATGAATAAGTTCAGGTAAGATCCCAATGGGATAAAAGGGGGGGAAAACGGGACAGACGAAGAAAAAGCGCTGGAGGGGGGTCTTCTTAGTCGTAAAAATAGAGCGGGGGTTAACCCAGCAGCTAAGGCGATCGTGGGACAGACTTGATAACAGGAATATCAGGCTCTCCTGTTGGTGAGACTCCAGTGGGGTGAAAGGGGGGCGGACAAGCAAAATTAGGGTAGAAAAGGGGTGTAGGGTTTACCCCGGGCAACCCCGCAGCTAAGGCGAAAAGGGGGGTCAGAGGACGAACAGCTCAAGGGACTTGTCATAGAACCCCAAAAGGGTTTTTTTAAAGGGTAGAAAAAGGGTTTTGTTGGTTTGTGGGTCTGCGAATGTCTTCGTCAAGGGGGAGGTCCAGTAGGGCATGTCGTGTCTCAAGTTTGTCTTCTGTCTGTCACTGAGCGACTTCCCTACAGATTCAGCGCAGGGATGTCTAACTGGATATGGAGGCTGCGTGGCGAAGTCCTCCCCCTCTGACATCAAGCACCCAGCGCAGAGCCTTGTTCTGGACACGCTGCAGTTTAAGTAAGTTTGTTTTGGCTGCAAGGGGAGGGGGAGAGGAGGTAAATTATCAGCGGACGTATTGGGGGGTTTTAGGGGGGGTAGTTTGGTGCGTTGGGAGGCATGTTGCAGCTTGTAGAGGCCCGCAAAAAGGGGCCTTTCTAGCCTGCATGCTCCGATGACTTTGAACCATCAGTGATACTGCGATGGCATGGGGGAAAAAAAAAAGGAAGTGGTCCCAGAAAAAAAAGCGAGAAGCCGCCGTAGGTAGTTTTTGCGCAAGGTAGAGGGGAAAAAAACAGACACGGACAGCAGGAACTTCCCCCAAAGGGGAAATTCTTAACAAGGAGGGGGAACCAGAACCCGATGCAGCCCTGCCAGAAGACTCCCCGTTTAGATCCATCCCGTGAATATAACTTTTGATAATTTTACTACCAGCTAGGCAGAAATTTCTTCTTGAGCAGTTGCTTTAACAAATGATTTAAGGAAAAGGGGGTTTTTTTGCAATGAGCTTCTTGGGAGGGCTTTCAGGTATGTGATATTTAAAAGAACCCATCTTCCATGTAGGGGTGGGAAAAGCTCTTGTTGCCACCCGTGATACAATTCATGCAGGTTGTAAAACTTAATGTAATTGCATGTTTTCCAAAACCATTTTTTAAAAAATTTAATCTGTAGTATTTACTTCTAGACATTTAGTAAAAAATTCATTGTGACAGTGTCTGGCTCATTTCTTAACATTTTACCAAGTACAGGGGTTAATCTCAACAACCCCATCACTGATACTAGAAAACCCAAACTCCTTCCTCATTTTAAAAAACCTTTTTTAGATTTGGGAAAAGAATAATTTGAACTTCTTTTTTTCATTAACTCCAAGGGTGGGAGAGAATTTTAGCAATATCAACAGGGGGGCAGCATAATCAATTAAGGACCTGAAAAGGCTAAAGTACATCATTCTCAGATTCCGATTTGCACCATAGTTGGGTTGTAGCCAGCAACAGCTTTGATCATTTAGTCTATCTTTGCATTTTTATTTTGTTGTGGTATAGTGGATTTGTTAAAATTTCATCTACACCGTATCGAAGTTTTTTAATATCAAAGTTTTTACCCCGAAATAGATGGGGGGATGTCGTTGCTTGTTAATATTTTTTTTGATGAAGATATTACGAGGCCTAGTTATTTTTTATATCTTTATTATGCACCCCATACCCACCCCGTGGGCGGTAGTCAAAAGTTACAGAGGTACATAATGGGTCCAGGGACTGGACCTCAAGTTTGATAGCTGAGCAAGTTACAAAGGTAATGAACTCAGATGGTCACAATCATGACAAGTTACAAAGATATTTTCAGATTACAGAGGTATATATAGGGTCCAGAGACTGGGCCCCAAAGTTTTGATAGCTGAACAAGGTACAATGGTAATGAATTCACTAGTTACAAGGTAATGAATCATATAAGTAAATTTACTTACGTCTGTACATGGTTGCACTCATGAACAAATTATAAAGCAATGAGCAATCTATTAGTCTACACCCAGCCACAACTGTAATGAGTTATTGGTGCAAATTTTAATTGTTGGGTCACACACACACACATATACATATACATATACACACACACATATACACACACATACATGTATATACATACACACATACACATACACACATATAACCAAATGTAATTCTTTGTATCATGTCCAAATAAAAATTATTATTATTATTATTATTATTATTATTATATACATACACACACACACACACACACACACACACACACACGTGTCAATGCTTTATTTACAGGGAGCAAAGTCAGGGTATTTTTCCAGAATGGTCTGTAATATACCACTGTGGATAAAATACTTTGACATATCTTGAACATTTCTGAGTGGTAGTCTCTGAATTCATTAATTTTATCGCACTCCAGTACATAATGACGCAGGGTGTGACAATAATCCAACTGGCAAAGTTTACATCTTGTTTGGTCTACATCTGGTGGTGGTGATTTAACCTGCCAAAGATACTTGTAACCCAGCCGGAGGCGGGGCGGTAGTGACATCCAAGAGTCTGCTTATTTTGTTGGATGCACCATAGACGGTCGATTACAAATTGCTTGAACTTCATTAAGAACGGTACTCATCTTTTATGCCCTGTTGTATGGATCATGATGTCATCAGCATAGCTTATAGCTATATGTTTAGGTGAGGTAGGTAGAGCATTTAGGAGAGCATTAATCAGAATATTAAATAGCATGGGACTGAGAACTCCTCCTGCTGTGTACCTAGGGACATTTTTTTAGACTCCTTCTAAAGAAATGTCCCTAGTACCTGCAGGAGGAGTTCTCAGTCCAATGCTATTTAATATTATAAAATACATGATTTATACATTACTAAGGAATTAGTCACTTGTGTAAAACATATCCACTTACAGAATTAGTTTATGCCTAACGGAGAGTGTCCGGGTTCGATTCCCGGCAAGGGTAGAAATATGTCACTTGTTATGCGGCTTTCTATGTAGTAGTATGTCATTGATGTCAGCTAGGCCGGTATACCTTGTACATGTAGAAATACAGATATTATATTAATATCAACAAGGTCACTGATGAGCACCGCAAGGTCTTAATTATCGCTGATTTTTACTGCATAATAGTGCAAAGTCAGTGCGTCATCGAGGACTGTCTGTTCATGTTCATGTAGGTTTGCGAGGATGGGTCCTGACCCGGGTCTTCTCCATTTGGTGACACAGCAGTGGCTCCCGAAGGAGTGTCGGAGTTTGTTCACGTGATGCACCGTTTACAGCCCTATGGCAGGGTCACGGTGAGCATTCTTATCAGGTGGAGTACCTCTTACAGCCCTATTCAAATTCAAATTCAAATTCAAATTCTTTATTTCTAGTAATATACATAGTGGGGTGTAATTATAGTAATGTACATTTTATGAAGTAGATATTACAAGATGGCCAATAATACTGTCACCAATCATAGCAACACTATTCAATAAATCCATTGAAGCCTCTACCTTTTCATCAATTCTCAAAATAGCTAGGGTCACCCCGATCCACAAAGGAGGTGATCAAACAGACCTGAATAATTATAGACCAATTTCTAATTTACCATTGCTTTCTAAAATCTTCGAAAATTAATTCATAGACAAATCTATTCCTACCTCGTCTCACACAATGTACTCAACCCCTGTCAATTTGGTTCAGGACAAACAAGAGCACAAACGATGCTATTACGCACATGTTGGAGTTAATATATACAGCACTTGAGAAAAAAGAAGTCCCACTGGGAATCTTCATTGATCTCCGCAAAGCTTTTGATACAGTCGACCATGATTTACTGCTCACAAAATTAGCACACTATGGTATAAGGGGCACCCACTCAACTACCTAAAATCATACCTCACCAACAGAAGCCAATACGTGTACACAAATGGAGCGAACTCTTCCACACAACCAATTACAGTCGGGTCCCTCAAGGAAGTGTCCTGGGGCCACTCCTATTCCTCATTTACATAAATGACCTACCGAATGCATCACAACTACTCAAACCCATTTTATTTGCAGATGACACAACATATGTCTTCTCACCCAAATCCAGTTATACTGGCCAACACTGTTAATGCCGAATTACAGAAAATATCAACATGGATGACGACTAACAAGCTTACTCTCAATACTGACAAGACCTACTTCATACAGTTTGGAAACAAAAGCCACAAATGTTCCACTTAACATAACATTTAAAGGTACACCCATCACAAGACTCACAGAGGGAAATTCCTGGAATCACCTTGACAGTAGCCTTAAATTCCAAACACATATACAACAAATTTCCAAGAAAATCTCGAAGACAGTAGGCATATTATCAAAGATACGCTATTATGTACCTCAATCAGCTCTCCTTGCACTATATCATTCACTTATCTACCCGTATCTCACCTATGGAATCTGTGCATGGGGATCAACAACGTTAAATCACCTTAGACCACTCATAACACAACAAAAGGCCGCAGTCAGAATGATAACAAATTCCCACTCTAGACAGCATACTCCACCAATATTCAAAGTCTCAAACTACTCACCGTAAAGAACATTCATACTTACTCTTGTGCCTACTACATATATAAAACTTTACACTCTAATATAAACCCTCTGCTCAAAACTCTCCTCACCAACTTTAATAGGACCCATGACCACAACACACGACACAGATCACTTTTTGATATACCCCGTGTTCATATCAACCTATGTAAAAATTCTATGCACATAAAGGGCCCCAGAATCTGGAATTCATTACCAGTAAATATTAAGATAATCTTGTCTGAAAATCAATTTAAGACTCAACTCAAAACCACCTACTCACCCAAACCTAAATGATCATGCTATAAACTACTTTGAAAAATGCTCATTGTTACTTTCCTATACGATAATCTCAATTTTTAATAATATGTTACTATTATGTTACCCCTACTCATATTATAAGTTAATGTCAAAAATGCTCAATGTTATTTTCCTTAAGATAATCTCAATTCCATATTATCATTCAAGAATCTTAACACCTGTAACAATCTAAGATCTAATATCATTATATAATAATTTAAACAGTAAAATTTCATCATATTGTAATTTTGAAAATAATTTTTAACTAGAATAAACTCAATAAATTTCTCTAATATTAAGTACATAGTTTTTAAGGACTAGAATAAGCTGCCCCTAATGCCATGGCATGTCAGTGGCTCTCCTTGCACTCAATTTACATTGTAATTTCCCATACCCATGTAACCTGCAATGAAATAATATGCCTAGGTATGCCTAGGCTTTTCAGGCAGTCTTATGATAGGTCTTACTCAATAGTGACACAATGATTATACTGATTGTAAGGTTAGGTAATTGTAGTGATTAACTGGTTTACAATATTGAGGTATTGAAATTTAAACATTTAAGAATTTAACAATTAGTTTATATATTAATGGTAAAGGTGATGTGTTGGCATAATACCGTTTCTATATTGGAGTGTCTTAGGCAAACTTATGACTAGCTTAAGAATTATGAAGCAATAGTTGTATAAGAATTTTAGTCAGTCATGTGAAATTAAGGGGAATCACATAAATCAGTAAGTGTCTTTTGATGTGGATATGTGCAAGATAAAGTAGTGTTCATGTGGTTAGCTACCGGTTGGGTGCGTAAGTGAGATAAGATGTTTTTTAACGGTGCTTTTGAAAGTGGAGATTGTGTCTGCAGTTCTAGAGTTTTCAGGCCAGATTTTATGGCGAAGGCAGCCCTATGAGAAGGGCAAGGTGAGCATTTTTGTCTGGTGGAGTACCTCTTACAGCCCTATGACAAGGGCACGGCGAGTCTTCTGTGGTGTAGCAGTTAGCTACAATTGTCTTCGATGCTCTGGAGTCAAGGCTGGTGTTCTCTCGGGTAAAAAGCTCTGCTCCATTTGAGCCACTCCAGCCATCAGATCCGCAGTCCGAGTGCCAGAGCTACTTATGAGATTCTAATAATGGAGGACTGTCTCTTTTATTTTCATTGGGGTCCTTCAGTCTTGTCCCCCAGGATATGACCCCTACTAGCCGACTAACACCCAGGTACCTACTTACTGCTTGGTGAACAGGGACAGTAGGTGTAAAGAAACATGCCTAACGTTTTCATGCGGCCGAGGATTGAACCACGGACAGTGTCAGACGAGGGCGTTGCCTACCAAGCCAAGGTTAGTGTTGTTCACTCATCTACAGTTACGTGGAACACACATTTTTTTGTAATAAACTTTCTGAGATACTTAACTATATGCAGCACCGTTCTTTATCTTATAGGTTTTATACACATATGCTGCTATGTATGATAATATATGTAACTGTATTTGTGTATACCTGAATAAACTTACTTACTTAATCCATTCCAAATTTGTACCTATTCAAAGTTGTAATGATTTCATTTGGACACTTCTAAGTTTAGCTTAACCGAAATGCATCGCATAATTAGTGGCTTTCTGTTGTGTCTACTAATGTTTTACTACATGTAAACTACATTGTTTATACCACATAAAGAAATGAAAATTGTAATGTATCTTATCTTATCTTACTGTTTGCCCGGTCTGCCAGGTGTTAGGGGCCACTTAAGCGTCATCTGTGGTGGCCCAGAATAGCCCCCAACAATGACAACAACAGCGTTTTGCGCCAGCCTTCGTCAGTAAGTTTATTCAGGTACAGGTACACATAAATACAGTTACATAAATTATCATACATAGCAGCATATGTGTAGATTACCTAGAACGTTTCGCTCTATCCTAAGCAACAGTAATAAATTTCCCCCGTTCTCTCTTAATTTTCCCGCTGGGCACGTTACAGGAGAGGCACATTTAATCGGTTCAAGTTTAGCCACCTCCGTTTTTCCGCCTGCGGACAATTCATTAATGGTTTTAATGGAAAGCCGGTTACGGTATGTAGGCGTCGCCCTCTACTGAGGCTTAGTGAAGGGGGTCCACCTGGTCTGTTTGGAAACCTTTAGTTTTTATTTATAAAGGGACTCATGTTCCCTTCTCATTCATCGCCCAAGTAATTTACACATATGTTACTTATGCCTGTTACATTTGTGTAACTGTATTTAATTGTACCTATACCTAAATAAACTTAATTCCGTACATCGGGAAGCATGACGCAGTACGGTGTAAGTTGTCACTTGCCCTTACAAAATAAACAACAACAACAACAACTGCATGTTAGGTTATCTTGTATTTAAGGTATTTTAAATACATTGCGGCGGTTGTTCTCTCTCTTACAACTTAAATTTATATTTTAATTTTTGTACGTAATCTCAATAAATATTTACAAAAGCTAATTTTGCTATTCATATTAGAGGTGTAAAATGAGTTAGAATTTGTGACGAGGTACGAGTTTGAGTATAATTACGTATGTTATGAAAATTTAGCGGTTTTTTGTTCATGTAATAGACATTTTATGGTTATGTACTAACCACTTTTTGTGATTTTGCAAATTTTCATATACTTAAGTTAGTTGTACCTCAGGGTATTGTCTTGGGTCCTCTTGTGATAATTTTGAAAAAATCAAGTCATTTGTGAGGTGACATTATTTATGACTCGTGACAGTTAATTTTCAGAGTATTGCATCTGTTTTTTGCAGCTGTAAGTAAATTTTGTTGCAAAATATTGAGTTATAAGTTGTCTACATAATATATTTTTTTATATAGCCATTTATATAGGCCCCCGTGGCCTGGTGGCTAAAGCTCTCGCTTCACACACGGAGGTCCCGGGTTCGATTCCCGGCGAGGTGGAAACATTTAGACGTGTTTCCTTACACCTGTTGTCATGTTCACCTAGCAGCAAATAGGTACCTGGGTGTTAGTGACTGGTGTGGGTCGCATCCTGGGGGACAATATTGAGGACCCCAATGGAAATAAGACAGACAGTCCTCGATGACGCACTGACTTTCTTGGGTTATCCTGGGTGGCTAACCCTCTGGGGTTAAAAATCTGAAGAAATCTTATCTTTCTTATTACATGTTTGCCCTGAAAACCATTGTATAAGTTTTTGTATGTTACTACCGAAGCCTAAATAAAAACTTGGTGAACGATTTTAATTTTTCTGAGGAATTGTGTGGATATCATATTTCAAGTCATTATAAAAAATTTACATTTATATATCAATTATAACTATGCAAATCAGAAGGGATGGGGCTTGGCAGGTCAGTCCTAGAGATAAGAGAAGTCATGCAGTAAGTCAGGGGAAGTTCCTTGTTGCCGGAGAGGGGCTCTTGATCCAAGGAATTGGACCATATTTATCTTTTAAGTATAGTCATTTTATGTGGAGATGTAGGTTTTAAATTATTGCTTATTTTAGTATTCATGATTTTATTTTGGTGGAACTATGTGTGTAGCTTGTTTTTTTTTATAGTGTTTTAATTTATGAGCACGTAATTATGTACAGTACTGATATATTGCCATTATGGCACGAGAATGGACTGCATATAGTACAGAATAAGATTATCAAGGCCTGGGAGCACATAGTTTATCAAAAACCCTCTAGCCAAAGGCGAAGCTATATGTATGATATACGTAATTCATTCAGTTATGGGACAAATTTTTCAAATTGTAGTTAACTGGTTAAGCTTTTGTTGCCTGTACTGTTATGCTTGTTACCCTTTTCTACTGTGGGGAAAGCAATGGGTGTAACCTTTCCAACCACTGTTAATTATTTTCATTGTGTCATGCAAGCTGCACCTTCTCTTGATAGTGTAATAACCAAACAGTAAATTGAATTCTTTAACAAATATCCCCATTATACCTTCAGTAACTGAAGATTGTTGAAATATCTGGAGAAAATTCTACATTTGACTGCATATTCATGAAAAGTGACCTCTCAGAGGAAATAAGAGAGAAGAGATAGGTAAAACTGAATAATGATTCATATATGAAATGCACTAAGCATTTCCAGAAGTAATGTTCATCTGACCTCATATTACACTACCATAACTGCATTGAGATCACTGTTACTATACAAACAATGGACTGTAGTAATTGTATGATTAATATTGATAAGATTAGACAGCAAGATAAAGCTACACCCAGACAATTGTTGGATGTTATGTGTGACTGACACTTGATTCATTGGCATATTACATGTGAATTTTGCAGTGACTCCTTTAATTGTGCTTGTATAACAACAGTATAAAAGAAAAGAAAATCTAGAAAATAAAAATAGCAGTATGAGTGATACTGTTCTCCAAAACATTTCTCCTTATGACCATGCAAAACAAATTTTACCTCAGGAAAAGGAAAGATCTGGGATACAGGAAATTACTCACAGATCTTCCCTGACAAAGCAGTCTGAGGAGAAACTGAACAGTCAGAGGGTATCCAACAATGCATGGGATAAAAGTTTGGATCCATCAGCATATGTTGGCACTCAAGACAATAATTGTCATGTGTCTCCAGAGACTTTAAATTTTACACTCAATACTATGAAGGAAAAAGAATATTCAAGCACACCTTATTCAGACTGGTACAACCGTTTTGATCAAAGAGAAGTGAGAGAAAGGGAAGACTCAGACCAAAAGGACACATCAGGCAGTGGCTACATTACTTGTCATTCAACAGGTGAAGATGAAGTAGATGGCTTTATGTAAGTACAGTGGAACCTCTACTTACGAGTTTAATCCGTTCCGTGACCTTGCTCGTATCCCGATTTGCTTGTTTGCTGAGTCAATTTTCCTCATTTAAATTAATTGAAATGCAGTTAATCCGTTCCAGCTCTCAGGAGGCACAGCAAAATACGTACTACATACTTCAGTATTTCGCTAATATCAATTCTACGGCTTATTTATCTTTCACAATTCATCAAATATGACATATGTAATAAACAATATAAATGACGTAGAAACCTGATATATACTCTAGAATGAATAAAATATGTCATTACATATGTGGGTGGTGGCGGAGGCGGAGAGTTTGTTTGGAGGCTGGACAAAATACTCCTTCAATGTGATGCTAATATCAACTCTATGGCTTATTTATCTATATTTGGACATGATACAATTGATACAATTGATCTAATATGACATAATAAACAATACAAATACAGTGGACCCCCGGTATTCGTTATGCTCCAAACTCGAACAATTATATAAGTGTATTTTTGTAAGTGCTTTTGTAAGTGTATTTTTGGGGGTCTAAAAGGACTAGTCTAATTTACATTATTCCTTATGGGAATAAATTCGTTTGGTAATGGCACTTGAACAGCATTCTGGAACGAATAAATTACGAAAACCGGGGGTCCACTGTACATGTAACATAGAAACCTGATATGTATATGTATACTCTAGAATGAATAAAATATATGTCATTACAGTATGTGACAAGTGGAGGCAGCCATAACTGCTCCCACATTGTTGTGGTATTCACTGCCATCTAGTGATGACCTTTCAAAGCCCTCTATTATTATAATTACATATTATTACATAGTACATTATTATTATACGTACATGTATTATTATTATTACATTGGACCCCCGGATTTCGTGCAGCTCCTAACTCGAACAATTATGTAAGTGTATTTTTGTAAGTGCTTTTGTAAGAGTATTTTGGGGGGTCTGAAACGGACTAATCTAATTTATATTCATCCTTATGGGAACAAATTCGTTCGGTAACGGCACTCGAACAACATTCTGGAACGAATTATTGACGAAACCCGGGGGTCCACTGTATATGTATTATATTATTATTATTATTATATTATATTATATTATTATACATTATTATATGTATTATTATTATGTATTATTATTATTATTACTATTACTCTTGCTTACCATTTGGAATTTTTATTCACACAAAAAATATAAGATGTACTGTTATGCAGACTACTGCATTATTGTAATAATTGTACAAATAATGTCAACCCCATGACTTGCGTATTTTAATGGCCAGTCGGACAGGTATTGGACGGTGACGTCATTTGTTTACTCTTGAACATCGCTAAAGAATCGAATATTTCTGCTAGTTTGAGCTCATTTTCAAGGTACTTTTCATCATTAAACCAATCAAAATCATATCTGTTTCTGTAATATATCTTCCATTCTATCAAATGAGACCAAATAAACAAGAATACAACCAACAAAACAATACGAAAATACTGATAAAGGGCGGCTAATGGCTGAGAAGTAAACTCTGTTATTTATGGTCCGATTTCTATCATTTTTGGTGTACGTTAAGAAGCATCTTTCCATTATACATTGCCCAAGTTTCAATAAGCTAGCCCAACAAATAACTGAGACAAAAAATATTTACAAAAATCATTTATTATTATTTTAATAATAGAATAATAATAATAATAATTATTGCCCCTCACCACCGTCAAGGAACCTCCCTTGAGGCCCGCTCACATCCTGAAATTTTGCTTGTATCCAGAAGCAAAAAATCGACCGAGCAAATGCTCGTATCCTGAAAAACTCACATGGTGGGGTACTCATAAGCCGAGGTTCCACTGTATTTGAAATACAATTCTTCATTAAAGTATTAAACGTTTTAATGCCTCAAGGGAGTGCCATAATGTTGGTGAACGAACCATGATCCAAAAAAATTTAATTATCCTCCCCTTCCTTGGATCAAATCTGATTTTCTCTTATTCCCTAAGTGTTGTATGGCCCCATGGGTTCAGTGTGTCCCAATGAATATAATAATAATTAGTATAGCATAATGAAATTACTTTAAGTTATGTCATATACGATAGATGTGTTCCTGGCCTATGGTGCATAATGCAAACTTAATATAACATGCAAAACATAGGGATTCATTTTGAGACTGAAATCTATTGCTTGACTAATGTTTACCAAGAAATATATGAATTTACATCCTACACCTACATGACCTATCCTCCAGATCATTGGGAGGTCTTTTGTGGATTGACTTTGAAGTCTAATCTTACAGGGTAATCCCTTCGAGAGGGATGCCTTGGTGTTGGTGATGGGCTCTTGATTCAAAGAATTGTAGTGTACCCTTCCTTGGATCAAACCTCATCATCTCCCATTTCCTAGGCACTGTATGACCCCTATGGTGTTAAATCTGAAATAAATTTATCCAGCAGATTGTATCATTAATGTACAATGCTGGAATTAACAAACTTTGTTGTTTCTGGATTTTGTCCGTTAAATCCAAAATTTGTTAAATCAAGGTTTGTTAAATTGAGCTTTTAATGTAATAATGTTTATTAAAATTTAAATAATTAATACAGTACAATATTTATTAGATCACTATTTTTTTATTAACATATCAGGCATTTCCCACCAAGGAAGGGTGATCCAAAAAAGAAGAAACACTTTCATCACCACTCACTCCATCACTGTTGTCAGAGGTGTGCCCACACTAAAACATATCTCCACCCCTCCTTCAGAGTATAGGCACTGTACTTCCCACCTTCAGGACTCAAGTCCAGCTAACCGGTTTTCTTGAATCCCTTCATGGTAGTGGGTTGGTGCTGCCGTCCTGCCAGATGTGAGTGAAACGGAAACTTGTAATTGTTTTACACAATGGTAGGATTGCTGGTGTCTTTTCTTTCTGTCTCATAAACAGGCAAGAAAACAGGTACATCTTGCTACTTTTACTTACACTACATATGCATGTACATTTATATGTATACACACCCATCTAAATTTTCTATTTTCTTAATAGTTATTATTCTTATCTATTTCCTTTTATCTCCATGGGGAAGTGGAAAAAAATTTTCCTCCGTAAGCCATACATGTCGTAAGAGGTGACTAAAATGCCGGGAGCAAGAGGGTAGTAACCCCTTCTCTGTATATATTACTAAATGTAAAAGGAGAAACTTTCGTTTTTCCTCTTGGGCCACCCCGCTACGGTGGGAGACGGTCGACGTGTTGAAAAAAAGAAAGAATAAGAAAAGCTTTATAAAGCTAAGGCATTATAAATTGTATATGTATTTCTGCATAGAACTGTTTTCCCAGTGAAGCAATTAAAAAATTCTTATACAGGCAGGCCTCGCTTATAAAGAAAGTTAGGTTCCAAGTTACTGCTGTAAAGTGAAAATTGCTGTAAAGTGAAACATAGCCTTTTTCACTTTCAAATGCATGTAAAAGCCTGATAACATGTTTACACTATCATATATTAAGGAGCAATAGAGCTAGGCCTAAAAAATGCATAACAATACACATATTACTGACCCTAAAATATTTTTACCTTAGCTTATAGTGAGTGGTGAATATATTTATTGTACAAAGTCTAAATAAATGTTTTTTTTTTTTTTTTTATTAACACATGGCGATTCCACCAAGGCAGGTGGCCCGAAAAGAAAAACTTTCATCATCATTCACTCCATCACTGTCTTGCCAGAAGGGTGCTTTACACTACAGTTATAAAACTGCAACATTAACACCCCTCCTTCAGAGTGCCGGCACTGTACTTCCCATCTCCAGAACTCAAGTCTGAATGAGTATAGAATGATACATTGTATAATTGTATAATTGAAAACTGCTGCATTAGTGAAACACTGTAAAGCTGGCCCTTCCTGTAAATACCTGTACAACCAATTTACCTTTGCACCATACTATATGTACTATAAATTATTTTTACAGATCAAACGTCACAGAAATAATGTCTCGCCAACGCTCTGAATCTGTTGCTTCCCTGGATTATTATCGTTCACAAGATACCAGTTTGCAGGTACAGTTTATAGTGCATATTTTGATTCTTTACAGCTATTTGTGATGAATATAACATGCTTCACAACATAAAGCTTGGAGTAGAATAAGTTTCTGATTACCTGTTTGTAGCTTTGCTCTTGAGCAAAGCTATATTTGTGGGTCTAGACTTCATATTCTTAGTTTGTAATATGCAGTAATTGCTTCACATTTCCAGTAGTATTAAAATACTTAATACTCTTGTACCTCTTTTCAGATCCCATTCCAGCAATCTACCACAATTTATGTGATAAATGGTTTAAAACCGACAAGTTGAAGATTCAGACACTTATGCAACATATCTTCATTGATGGACTGATTACATTGACTCAAGGCTGAGGGACTGATTATCTCAAACTACTCCTTTTTTTCACCATTCTCCTTTGTATGGACTGATGAAGCCACTGTGTGGTGAAACATTTCTTCAATAAAGATTCCCATATGTTGCATAAGTGTCTCAATCTTCTACCACAATTTATGAAGGAATACTACTGTACTAAACTTTCTAGCATTTTGTGATATTTTTTATTCATACTATACATGGGTGATGCCAGGATTTTTGTACTGGAGGGGCTTAAAGGTGCCTGATTGGGAGGGAGGGCTAAGTTTGTTTTGAAGCAGCAGCATTATTATTACTATTCTTATTTGGGGAGGTATAAAGCCTTCCCAAGCCCCCTCTTGGTGCTACCACTGATACTATAGCTTATAACTGTATCCTGTTCTTCCTGTTGATGGTGCTAAAATATCCTTCACATTTCAGATAGCAGCAAGAGAGGAACTACAGGATCGAGGACAGTATTCTGCAAGTAATGGAAGACAAATGCAGCAGTCACGGAGACTCCCATTCTGGCTCTGGTTCATTATAGCCAAGAGTCTGGGTATCAAGCTTCATGCTGAAGACAAACCAATTATTGCTACTGTCCTATACACCATTACATTTATGAGTGCATTAGGTGAGTCCTTCTCCTGTTAAAGAAGAACATACATACAGTATTGATATTTTTATTACTTTAATTTTTTGCTGCTATATCTTATTGATGTGTTCATTTGTTTCCACTCGGAGCTTTTGAAATTATTAATAAATTAATGCAAAAGGCAAATTGTACACATTGATTTTTATACATTTAAATGATAATTTCATTATTTGCCTGGCAATTTTTATTGTATTTTTGTAAGAAAAAAATAAAAATGTGTTTTAATGATACAGTGGACCCCCGGTTTTCGTGATTTTTTTCGTTCCAGAATGCTGTTCAAGTGCCATTACCAAACGAATTTATTCCCATAAGGAATAATGTAAAGTAGACTAGTCCTTTTAGACCCTAAAAATACACTTATAAAAGCATTTAAAAAAATACACTTACATAAAAGGGCGAGTTTCGAGCAGGACGAACACCGAGGGGTCCACTGTATTTGCATCTACTGTATATTTAATCTGTGACTGGCCTGTGACCAGACTTCCCTGATGGTTTTCTGATCACCCAGAGTATTGCTTTGAACAGTTATGTAATCTATAAACAATTTTAAGGTGTTTATAATCTTATGTCTGCCAGACAAACATTGCATAACTATGGCCTTTTTATGTATGATAAAACCTTTATGTAATGTAATACAAGTAGTATCATGTAAAATAAACTTTACTCTAACCTTCAGGCCCACATAGCCATTACAGCAAGGCTGATAGGCACCTCCTTCAGGAACTTGTCTGAATGTTGACATAATGTTCTGTTACCTTGTTTATTACATCACTACATTTTTCATTGTGTTTATTTTATACTTCTCTCATATC
This sequence comes from Cherax destructor, assembly GCA_009830355.1. Taxonomy (NCBI): domain Eukaryota; kingdom Metazoa; phylum Arthropoda; class Malacostraca; order Decapoda; family Parastacidae; genus Cherax; species Cherax destructor. The sequence goes on from WNWK01016174.1 coordinate 17,479, forward strand.
TCAAGCTCCATGTTGTTACTTTAGTGTGCAGGTTAGGTATCTGTTATTGAAAGATATTCCATGTGTAATTTGATATATGTACAGTATTTCTTTACTCCATTCTAGAGAATACATTCTGAATACTTTGAAGCTGTCTCTGTAGTTTGAAGGTTTAGTTGAACCTACAAGAGCAGCAAATTAGCTGTACTATAAATGATATGTGTGTGTTTTTTGCTCAGATATTTCACCTATCATGAAAGGAAGTGTAAACATAACAGTATTCCAAATGACAGAGTATAACTGCCTAGTCATTGGTGTTGCATCTTTTGTTTTAAATGTTTTGTATTCATCAGATTGTTTTCCTGGCCTTTGCTACATAGTTTTTTTTGTCTGATTGTTAGGATATCTGACATTAGTATGTCTACAGCATTTTTTGTTCCTTATCTCTTATGACAAGATCTGACTTCCATGTTTATCCTGTACTGTACTTATTTTAGGCTCTTTATTCTTTACACATCAGAGCACTTGGAATTTGTCTGTTGAAACAGCTGGAATTTGTCACTACTAAACATCATATTTTCTTTGCTATCCATTGGAAGATTTTGCTGATATTTGATTGCCTTTTAGTGTCTTCTATTAGGGTAACTTTCATGATTATTTTCGAATCAGCTAAAGAAGGCATAGCTGTTATATGTTTTCTCTCTATTTACTCTGAAGATGAGAGAGAAAAGGTGCCAGGACAATGCTTTGTGGACCTGATTTTTTTAAAGTACTCAGAATGAATTTGGCTTTGTTTACTGTCACTCTGTGATCTGTATTAGAAACTTGAATATCCACTCTAGTTTCTCACTTATGTCTTTGATCTCATTTTACAAAGATCTACAAAATGTGTAAAATACGTACTACATTGAAAATTATTTTTGCCAGTTTCCCAGTGATTTTGTTGTAGTGGTTCAATAGCTATGAGAGATATAATCATGCTGCTATAAACCTATGGTGACCTGAGTTGTGTAGCTCAGGCTTTTTCATAAAACCAATAGGTATAATTTTTTAGTACTCTCAAAGACCTTCATGATACATGATGTTAGTAATACTGGTCTGTAGGTTTTTCCTGTAATCTTTCTTCTTCACACCTGAATCTACAATAAGATCTTTTCACAAAGTACACTTAGTATCTATGCTTATGATATTTTGCATTATTTTTATAAATACAGCATTCCAGGAATAGAGTCCCATTGTCTGATGAGTGCATGGTCATGTTTTCAATTTACTTTTTGAAATATTTGTATCTAGTACTATCTAATATCACCTAGCATTCATAGAGGGAGTAGAGTATGAACAGTTTCTAGGTCTTCAACTGTCATGATGTAGATTGACTTGCTAAATATATATTCATACTATTTTTTCAGGATTTTGCTCATTCATTTGTCATCAGCAAATATATGTACCTCCTGTAAGTAAAGGACCAGTATTGTAAGGGGTTTTCTTATTGATTTTGCCTGTAAATGTGTTTTTAGATCTTTCACAATTAACTGAATGATTTTTTATTCCTTTTGTGTTTCTTCCATCATCTATGAATGTTTTAGTTTCTGCTCCTATCAGTGATTTCTGTGTAGATTTTTCCTTCTTTTATCATTACGTTTGGGGTTTTGAGCGGCTCCTCAGTTTTTCAACCATTTTCTTCTCCAAAGTGCTCTCTCTTGCTAAATTTGTTCTGTCTTCAAACTATCTCCTTGGGACATTTTATAGACATTGTATGTTTCTGCACTTAGCTTTTATGCATTGGCTTGGGTTTAAATTATGCTAGCATATAAATGGATTTGACAGTTAAAAATAGGAGAGGAGAGTTATTAAATGGAGAGTTAGAGGTATCGGGAAGATGGAGGGAATATTTTGAGGAGTTGTTAAATGTTGATGAAGACAGGGAAGCTGTGATTTCGTGTATAGGGCAAGGAGGAATAACATCTTGTAGGAGTGTGGAAGAGCCAGTTGTGAGTGTGGGGGAAGTTCGTGAGGCAGTGGGTAGAATGAAAAGGGGTAAGGCAGCTGGGATTGATGGGATAAAGGTAGAAATGTTAAAAGCAGGCGGAGATATAGTTTTGGAGTGGTTGGTGCTATTATTTAATACATGTATGGAAGAGGGTAAGGTACCTAGGGATTGGCAGAGAGCGTGTATTGTTCATTTGTATAAAGGCAAAGGGGACAAAAGAGAGTGCAAAAATTATAGGGGAATAAGTCTGTTGAGTATACCAGGTAAAGTGTATGGTAGAGTTATTATTGAAAGAATTAAGAGTAAGACAGAGAGCAGAATAGCAGATGAACAAGGTGGCTTTAGGAAAGGTAGGGGGTGTGTAGACCAAGTGTTTGCAGTAAAGCATATAGGTGAACAGTATTTGGATAAGGGTAAAGAGGTTTTTGTGGCATTTATGGATTTGGAAAAGGCGTATGATAGGGTGGATAGGGGGCAATGTGGCAGATGTTGCAGGTGTATGGAATAGGAGGTAGGTTACTGAAAGCAGTGAAGAGCTTTTATGAGGATAGTGAGGCTCAGGTTAGTGTGTGTAGGAGAGAGGGAGATTATTTCTCCGTAAAAGGAGGCCTTAGACAGGGATGTGTGATGTCACCGTGGTTGTTCAGGGTTGCGAGGGTCTTGGCAAGAGGTGTGGGGTTAAAAGACAAAGAATCAAATACAAAGTGGGAGTTGTCACAGTTGCATTTTGTTGATGACACTGTGCTTTTGGGAGATTCTGAAGAGAAGTTGCAGAGGTTGGTGGATGAATTTGGTAAGGTATGTAAAAGAAGAAAATTGAAAGTGAATATAGGAAAGAGTAAGGTGATGAGGATAACAAAAAGATTAGGTGACGAAAGATTGGATATCAGATTGGAGGGAGAGAGTATGGAGGAGGTGAATGTATTCAGATATTTGGGAGTGGACATGTCAGCAGATGGGTCTATGAAGGATAAGGTGAATCATAGAATTGATGAGGGGAAAAGGGTGAGTGGTGCACTTTGGAGTCTGTGGAGACAAAGAACTTTGTCCATGGAGGTTAAGAGGGGAATGTATGAGAGTATAGTTATACCAACACTCTTATATGGGTGTGAAGCATGGGTGATGAATGTTGCAACGAGGAGAAGGCTGGAGGCAGTGGAGATGTCATGTCTGAGGTCATTGTGTGGTGTGAATATAATGCAGAGAATTCGGAGTTTGGAAATTAGGAGGAGGTGTGGGATTACCAAAACTATTATCCAGAGGGCTGAGGAGGGGTTGTTGAGGTGGTTCGGACATGTAGAGAGAATGGAACGAAACCTCGAGAGTGTATAAATCTGTAGTGGAGGGAAGGCGGGGTAGGGGTCGGCCTAGGAAAGGTTGGAGGGAGGGGGTAAAGAGGTTTTGTGTGCGAGGGCTTGGATTTCCAGCAAGCATGCGTGTGCGTATTTGATAGGAGTGAATGGAGACAAATGGTTTTTAATACTTGACGTGCTGTTGGAGTGTGAGCAAGGTAACATTTATGAAGGGATTCAGGGAAACTGGCGGGCCGGACTTGAGTCCTGGAGATGGGAAATACAGTGTCTGCACTCTGAAGGAGGGGTGTTAATGTTGCAGTTTTATAACTGTAGTGTAAAGCACCCCTCTGGCAAGACAGTGATGAAGTGAATGATGACAAACGTTTTTCTTTTTCGGGCCACCCTGCCTTGGTGGGAATCGGCCGATGTGTTAATAAAAAAAAAAAAATAATATATATATTTTTTACCACACCAGCAGTCTCCCACTAAGGTAAGGTGATCCCAAAAAAGGAAAAACATTCACCATCATTCATTTAAAAGCTATTATGCCAGAAGTGTGCAATCATCACAATTCAAATAATCCTCCATACTTCAATAACCATCCATGCCCCTCCTTTAAATGCAGGCAGTATATGTCTTGCCTCCAGGACTTGAGTCCAGCTAACCAGTTTCCCTGAATCCCTTCATATATGTTACCTTGTTTACACACTAACATCACGTCACATCCTACAAACCACTTGTCTCCACTCACTTTGATCCAGCACTAACATATGCCTGTTTTATGCTTAAGCCCTACCACATAAAACACCTTTCACACCCAGCAATTTTTCCTAGGAAGACCCCTACCCCTCTTTCCTTCTACTCTGGATTTATACACATCCTTTTGGTCATCCCATTCTTCTCCATCTTTTCTTAATGCTCAAACCTCCTCAGCCTCTTATCCACTCACTGACTCATACCGTTTCTTAACCATAAATTATCTTCTAATTTGTACACTCTGAATGCTCTGCATAATATTCACAATGGCTATTTCTCTCAAATAGCTATTCTCTCAAATAGCTATTGTGCAGCAAGGAGGAGGCCTTCAGCCTCCTCCTTGCTGCAACATTTAAACCCATGCCTCATACCCATATACAGTGGACCCCGAGTTTCGTAAACCCCGGAGATCGTACATTTATGTAAGTATAATATTGTAGTGTTTGTGGAAAAGTATTTTTGGGTCTGAAATAGACTAACCTATGGACATTTTCTTAAGGGTAAATTCGTTTGTAATGGCATGAGCAGACTTCAGGAGGAAGTTTACGAAACTCGGGGTCCACTGTAAAGGATTGACACCACTATACTCTGGTACCTTCCATATTTTTCCTCCGTGGATAAACTTTTCTTTTTCCATGGACACCTCAACACTCCACCTACATTTTTCCTTTAATTTAGTCTATAGTTCATCTCTTTCATAGACCCATTTGCCAACATGTCCACTCCCAGATATCTAAATACATTAATTTTTTCCATATTCCCTCCCTCCAGTCTGATATTCAATCTCTCATTGCCTAAAGTTTTTGTTATTCTCACCTTGCTCTTTTTCTATGTTCACTTTAAAATTCTTTCTTTTACACTCCCTCCTAAACTCCTTCACCAATCTTTGAAGCTTCTCTTCAGAATCTCTGAAAAGAACCAAGTCACTGACAAAGTGCAAGTGTGACATCTCTACTTTATATCAGATTCATTATCTTATACTCCTACACTTATCTTCAACACACTAGCATTCACTGGTGTCAAAGGTATGTAACACCACGTAGCTTGATAAAGAAACTGAGGACAGAAAAAACATGGATTAACTTTGCATATCAAATAGATAAGGCATTAATATTTGTAACTTTAATTTTTTTTTATCTTTGCCATCAAGTAATTTTGCACAACTATTTATTTGGTTTGACTGTGTGCAGTGATTATAGGCCTTAATATAATACTTTTATGTAGTTATGAATGCATGAAAACTAATAAAAAAAACTTGTTTCACAAAAATTGAATTATACATAAGCACTTTATACTCTGCAAAAGTTATTGCAACAAACCATAATAAAAAAGCAACAAAGCTACAGACAGGGATAATACTACTCAGCTCTTAGGCATTTCATACATTCTGACTTCTTTTGGACACCTCTGGGTGTTGCATTCCTTTAAAATCTTGTTTCCTGCGTTGTTTAAAAGCTAACATGCAATGGCGTGATCTCCTGATTTCTTACCTATTATTCATTCTGATACCTCCCAAAGTGTCAGCTCATGATAACAGCATGTTGAATCTGAAAGGCCATGAATTGTGTGTTATTCCTTCCTGTGACTTTGTTATTTACTGTATATAATGTGTGTAATTTTGCTGTTGTGGAGCCCACAGTATGCACTTGGGGATACTTTTCATAATGTAAGGGTGCTGAGACTTACATAATGTGAAAGTATTGAGACTTTTAATGTAAGAATGCTTGTGGCTCAGTTGGTAGCGGCCTCAGCTCACATATTGAGGGACCAAGGTTCAATTCCTGGATGAGTAGAAACATCAGGTATATTTCTTTATATCTGCTGCATCTGTTCACCTAGTAATTAGGTACCTGAGTGTTTGACAACTGGTGCAAGTTGCATCCTGGGATGGGTGGGAAAGATTAAGAACCCCCAGTAGAAATAAGTTAGTCTGATGACATGACATTATTGGGTTATTTTGAGCTAATAATTCTTAAGGATAATTATCCAAACAAACTCTTCTTCTTCTTTGTCTTCCTAAGACTTACAAAATGTAAGGGTGTTAAGACTTTTACATAAGGTAAGAGGGTCAAGACTTTTCCATAGTGTAAAGGTGTCAAGTCTTTTGCATAGTGTAAGGGTGTCAAGACTTTTACATAGTGTAAGGGTGTCAAGTCTTTTGCATAGTGTAAAGGTGTCAAAACTTTTACATAGTGTAAGGGTGTCAAGTCTTTTGCATAGTGTAAGGGTGTCAAGACCTTTACATAGTGAAAGGGTGTCAAGATTCCCGGCGAGGGTAGAAACTGGGCGTGTTTCATTACATCGGTTATCTATGTTCATCCATCAGTAAAATGGGTATACCTGGGAGTTAGTCGACTGGTGTGGGTCGCAACCTGGGACAAAACTGACGTAATTTGCCTGAAATGTTCTGCATAAAAAGCAGCTTTCTATATAGTAGAACATGTCAGCTAGGCCTGTATACCTTGTACATGTACTTGTAGAAATAAAGATGATTATTATTATTGTTATTATTATTATTATTATTATTATTATTATTATTATTATTATTATTATTATTGTAAGGGTGTCAAGACTTTTACATAATGTAAGGGTGTCAAGTCTTTTACATAATGTGAGGATGTTGAGACTTTTATAAAGTAAGGGTATTAATATTTTTATATACCATAAAGGTGTTAAGAGTTTAACATAACTTAGGGGTTTGGACTTATACGTACTGTAGGAGACTCAAGACTTACAAAAAGCACCTATAGGTTTAGTTAATTTTAAGTATAAAAATCTGGCAGTTTCTATTCTAGTAAAAAGTCTGTTATATCAAAAATGTTTTTTTACAGTGTATGTAAAAGCAGATCATTTATTGTACTTTTAAAGCATGTTTGCTTGTTTAATATTAGAGAATTTTTATTCTTTAATATTAAACAAGAGAAAACCTTTGATTTAATGGAAAATTCTCTGGGTAAATTGATTCACAAATAATGGACAAAGTGTGTTGGTTACAGAATTGTTGTTAATTGTTACAATCTTGGGAAAACAATCTCATCTGTATCGACCACATTTACTGCTACTGGCCACCTGCTCCTCTCTTTTAGTGCATTAAAGTGAGGGCTTATTGTATCTGCAAGTGGGTGCATAGATGATATAGTTGGTGACTTGTTACAACAAGGTTGCTGGTTCAGTCCCCAGGGCTCCTGACAGTTTATTTACTCTGCAGTCCTTTATAATCTTGGTATCTGAAATTTCATGCTCTCTCCTATAACCTATCATGCATGTAGAGCCAGTATTTAATATTAATTAAAATACTGTGTCATTGCCCACCAAATAACTCTGTAAATATTTGTATTATTTGATAGCTAAGGAACATGGATCCTTTGTATTGTATGAATTCATTTGGATAAATTCTGCATTTTGACCTTTTTTTTTATAAAGGTTTGGAATGACCCTTCATTCTTGTGTGTGCTTACATTTTGTTGACAGGTAATGAGGGAATTGTGTGAGTGAAAGTAGAAAGTGAGAAACTAAATAAAATAACATGCCAAAAGAAAGATGTTATATCATATTGACTTATCATTCATTAGATTTCATCTGCCAAAGCTACTTTACACTTCATTTTGCACATGAATTTATCTCTCAGTTTTGGGAAACACAGTCTCAGCATCGTTAGACTTCCTTTAGTTTATCCTGACTTTATTATTAGGATACAGACAAAACTGCACATACAATTTAGATAGAACTGTGTTGTATGTTTTTTTCCATTTGTTGAGTTTAAACATTGCAAGTCATTATGACCACTATATAGTATTTGTTACTCAGACTGTGAACAGTGCAAATTTATCACTAACTTTTATTTTATCTTGCACAGGCTTCTTACTAAGTAGCTGGTGGTTTACTGCTTACGATATCGTGAGTGATTACACCAAGACAACAGTAATCGATGGTTCTCTTAGTATTTTTTTTTCATTATTATGGGGAGCACTGGCTGTATATGCAAACAATCTGGCTTACAGGTGGGTGGAAATTTGGCATTGTTTATGAAGTCTTTTGGTCTGTTATACAGTTAGCTGTAATTCATTACCTTGAAATACAGTATATGTACATGGTTAGCTTTATAGCTAGAAGTATTTTATGTAAGAAATCACCACATGTAGATGAGTTGCCCTCAGCCATCACTGTAAACTACTGTGAGAGAAATGCCATGTACTCTTCCCCTTTGATGACAATTTTCTTTATTACAGTAAATCCAATTTAAACCTTACCTGTAGATTTTCACCTTTTGAACTGGTAACTTGGTCTCAACCCTTCTCAGCTTTCAGCTCCTTTTTTCTAATGTCCCTCAGTGACCTAAATATGGTACATTTTTACATGTCATGCAATTTGCTGTTGTATCCTCTATATAAAGAATGATTTTATTATTTTATTACTGATTCCATATATTAAATGTGCATTTGTAATATTATTATTATTATTGAGGAAGTTGCTTTAATATCATTGAAAATGATATCTCCAACAGCATTAAAAATTCAGTGATAAAACTTTATTTGGCAAGACGGTGATGGAGGGAGTGTTGGTGAAACTATTCACTGTCATCCTTCACTAGTAGTGTACAAGTTACATGCAGCTTTAATGCCCTTGTGTAGTCATTAGTCATTTTTTACTAGGTCCCTGGACACACCGATGTTCAGGGCAATAAACATGAAGACTCGGCTTGATTCTCTATTTATTACCAACTAATCTTCCAGAGAGGGAATCCTTTTCTTGGATTATTTTACAGCGCTCTCTCAACAACTCTGAAGTCTTTGGTAACAACACTTCTCCAACTCAGAGCACAACAAATTGTTTTCCATATGATCACAAATGGGTTCCTGTCCATCTTTTTACCATTGCTGTTGGGAGTAGTAGGAAACAAAGCTTGCATAATTATGTATTGGACATACATGGATACCACAGAGAGAGATTCCCAGCACCTCATTGTGAGAACTATCAGGCCAAGCTTTTGATTCATCATACATTAATAAGACTGTCTTATCTATCAAAGAGGATACTATATTCACATTTAATACCTGCGGTACCCTAATTTGTTTACTCTGACCTCCCTGGAAGTCCCGCCTTCAATACAAACTTGCTCTTTGGCATTTTAACAAACTACATCTATTGCACCAACTTGGACATTAATTTTGCACCCACACTAACCCCCCAGCTCTACTAACCCTTACACATCACCACCTCGCAGCACTGTATCACCCATACAGGTTTAGCGTTTATTTTGGTCAACTTTAGCTGTTTTTGGGACCTGACGAGCTGTTGGAATGTGAGCAGGGTAATATTTAGTGAAGGGATTCAGGGAAACCGGTTAGCTGGACTTGAGTCCTGGAAATGGGAAGTACAATGCCTGCACTTTAAAGGAAGGGTTTGGGATATTAGCAGTTTGGAGGGACTTCTAAACTGTCGTATCTGAGCTCCTCTGCAAAGACAGTGATTATGTATGAGTGAGGCGAAGGTGTTGAATGATGATGAAAGTATTTTCTTTTTGAGGATTTTCTTTCTTTTTGGGTCACCCTGCCTCAGTGGAAGACGGCCGACTTGTTGAAAACAAAAAAATAATAAGCTTTTGTGAGTGCATTAGACAGGAATGAGTGGAGGCAAGAGGTTTCATGACTTTACATGCTGTGTTAGTGTGAATATGGTAACATTTATGAAGGGATACAGGGAAATTGGTTAGCTAGACTTGAGTCCTGGAGGTGAAAGTTCAGTGCCTTCACTGAAAGATAAGATGGGGATGTTGTAGTTCAGAGAGCCATCTGTGCAGTGATGTCAGGATGCTTCTGGCAAGACATTGAGTGAATGATTTGACAATGAAAGTGTTTATTTTTGGGGGGATCACCCTGCCTTGGTGGGAGATGGCTGGTATGTTAGAAAGTATTACAGTATTCTATAATATAATAATAATAATACACATTAACATTTGTGTCTACTTTGTTTCCTTAGGAAAGATTCTTTTTATTGCTGTGTTTTTTCATAGATGAACAGCAGTAATTATATAAACAAATACATTAAAGGAAAGTCTTATGCACTGCAAAACATTTCATTACTGGCATGTCCAATGCATATAGCTGGTAACACCATCTTTCTTTAGTAATACATTCCCCTCTTTTTTTCTAAGACTGAAAAAGAACCTCTTTTCAAGCTAGCATTTTAACCAAGGTGAGTGATTTTTATAATTTCTCTAACATATTTGACCTGTTTTGTATGATACCTATATCTGATCTCATAACTACCAGGTGTGTATACTGTAGTTTGCAAATTATTATGTGAATAGTCTTGTTGTGGTGGGGGGGGTGAAGCCTCTTGGCGACATGTCAGCACGATGGTTCGGGGTTTCTAAATTTAACTGTATTGTACTGGGATGTAATTTTTTAATGGAAATTTGGTTATTACATCAGGTTTTAGCTGTCCTTGTTTTCATAGATAAAGTTTGGGTTATTAGTCAGTTAATGCTGCTTCTAGGGTTTTCATTTATAAGCATTTCCATTTTGTGGGTAATAACCACCTTCCCAGTTGACAATGTGAATTCAGGATTTGATATGTAGGAAGACTGCAGAATTTTCGTGTGTGTATCTAATCAATCATTTGTTTTCTTTTATCCTAACAGAAAACAAGTGATTGGTTAGTTCCTAAATTCCACATTGTGTCACCCGTTTACACTAATTCACAGATGTTACAGGATTTTTTTTTTTAGTAAACACTTAATGTTTCCATGGTGACAGGTTTCTTGTAATTTTTGGATGAATAGTTCACAGTTTTGTTGAGATAGAAGCAAGTGAGGCAGATGATGTTTCTGCTATTCTTGGATGAAAGGGAATTACCAGTTTAGTTGGAGATACTTCTTCGCCTGTTTAATTGTGTCTTATCAGCTTTGATGAGCCCTGATTAGATAAGCCAGGCTTTGTAACCTAACTTGAAGAATTGTTTTCAAATGATTGCTTTCTCTTATTCAAGGAGGGTAGAAGCTGCAAATTCTCAGTACTCTGAAGAAGAGATTAGAAACTGTGCTTTTTTTTAACTTCAGAAGAGTGGTGACTAATGAACTATTCATGCAGTACTGTAGTCTGCCATGTGTAGCAGCTTACTCTTCATACCAAAAAGTATTTGTGACTCATTTCTTATAATTAATATGTCTAGGAAAGCTGCAGTTTCCGATCTCTTCTTTAGTGTATAAGAATTTGCAGCCCCCATCTTTGATCAAGGAAATGCAACCATATGGGAACAATCCTCAAAGTTAGGACTCTCAGATTGGTTTATCCAATCAGGGCTTGCTGAAAATAATAAGAATTACTGAAGGTTATGCAGATAAATAAGTGAAGGATCCTCCACAACTTAAATTGGTAATTCCCCTCCATCCAGGAATAGAATATTACAGCAAAAACAGCACCTGTCTCTCTTCTATCACAATAAAACTAGCCACTGTTTCTCCAAAAACGTCAGGAAACTTTTTAACACAGAAACACCAGGTGTTGAAAAGGCACATCCTAGCACCATGTTAATTAGAAAGTGACGGGTCATAGTAATAACAAGTCTCCAAGAGGGTTTTCGCTACACTGAGACGCGTCTTATAATTTAGGTTGAGCTCCACCCTTTTTACATGGACCACCAAGCACAGATGCTGACCTCACCTAACATCCATTCACTATATAACATGCCTTTTTACTCACTCTGTATTTTGCTGAGAAGGCCCTCAGACTGAGGTCAAAACATCCAGAGCAACTTTTTTTTATTGATGTCTATTTTTTTCCATTTTCTTGTAATGTGGGTTGATTTTCGTTATTGACAGGTGCAGTGTATATTCATGACACTTTGAAGCTCCACCACTACACTCTATAATCATCTACATTACATCCTTATTTGTATTTATTATTGTTTATTTATTTAATTAAGTTGATTTTCAGATTTATATTGTTTATTTATTACAGATTGTTCAGTCACAAAAAATTCTTGGACATGTTGCGGCTTCACTCCAAAACAATATTAAAAATGAATGCATCAGTTGTGCTGTTTACACTTATGCTCCTCCTTGCCATTTGTAATGATCTCAATGCCTTTGTAAACTACAAAGACGAAACTTGCCAAAGAGGTCAGTAACTTTTGTGTACTGCAGTTTGTCACTTATTTATAATTGAGATCCTTATTTATGCCGGTGCTGATATCTACAGTCTCCGCAAAAAAACATCGTTGGATTGAAATGCAAATAAAATGTTTGCCACCAGTCATGAACCAAGTAGAAAGGAATGAAAACATAATGAAAGTATAAGTCAGATGACCTGATACTAATGTTTGTATTTTCTAAGTGCCATGGTAAAGCTCATAATTTTTTTTGTGTATTTTATGGATCCTTTTCCAAGCTTTCTTTTTGTGGCAGTCAATTTAGTTATTTATTTTTTTCCAGAGACTATATGATTGGTATCTATATCTATATTAGTGTTGACACACACAGTCTGCATGGAAAAATATGACACCGGCTGCAGGAAAAACCTTTGATCTAGAAATCTTGGAAACAACTCGAAGACCAATTGCAGGTGGGGTCATGCAGTTTCAAGAGTGGCCTCTGAACTATATTCAGTGATGCTCGGATGATGGCATATTGGATGGATAAGGTATAATAATGTTAGAAGAGGACAGTGATTTGTTCTCTACTTCATGGCTGCTTCACCTCTGGAGCATCCATGAAGCAGATAACAAAACACTGCCCTCTTTCAACATTGTCAATCACATGCACCATCATCTGAATTTTATTGAACATAGTGCAGAGTTCGACCCAAAGGTGGATGAGCCCACTCTTGAAGCCACTTGGCTCCACTTGCAATTGATATATGAAAGTCAAGATTTCAACCATTGTTGCCATAAGTTTGAATGATCAAAAGTATGTCTTGAAGCTGGTATCATAACTTTCTTTGCAGACTGTATAATTGGAACCTTATTTATATTGGTGTTCATACCTATATTGTCTGTACAATATAGGTAGAAGTCATGAGATGATGCAAAGTTACCAGAACTTTATAACCTCTATCATTAAAAGTTACAATTCCAGCTACAAAACATTTCTTCACAGCTTACTTAGACACTTGGTATTTTGGATGCATGTTGGCAGGTAGTCATGTCACATCAGATAGCTAATGGATCAGTACGAATCATAAATGTACTGGACCATTAGCAAATTTTGTCTTAAGTCCAAAATTATAGTCGTAAATCAAAGCTCAAAGCATAGCTCAAAACTTGGGTGTAAATTAATGGGATCATAGTCCAGAAAGTCACAAATCTGGATGTTATAGGCTGAGGCACACCCGTAATCCAATCTCGTACTCTGAGAGTCATTACTGTTTCTTATGTTTTTAGGTATTTTTGTGTTCATGATATTCCATTTCTTTCTTGGCTTATTAGTAAAGTCCTTTTATTAAATTTGTTATTTAAAGTATTGTTACCTAATTTATTTTTCAACTCTAGCCAGGGAGGTGCCAGAATTTTTATACTTTTTGGGCTTAGGGATGTCTGGTTTGATAGGGGCTAGTGTAGTGTATGCTGTGGTAGTTACTTGGAATTTGGTGTTGGGGAGAATATTGGAGATGAGTTTGGCAATAGAGCTGGTAGGGAGGACTATGTATCTTCTTTCGTTCAGTGGTATCAAGTCTAGGTGAGATGAAGATTTTTGTGTATGGCGTCTGCACTCTCTGATGAAGTGATGATGATAGTGAAGCTCAGAAATTACCTCTTCGATGGAAGAGCATTCTTCCTGGAATTCACTGCTTTAGATACTAAAGTAACATACAAGGAAGCCAATGATTATTCCATGTTTAGTTTTAGTATCGTGGTGTAAGTAGAGGTGGAGAAGATTGTGTTGGTTAGTCGATTTGCAGTAGACCTTGAAATGAAGGTCATGGTCAGCTTTGCAGGGAACATCAAGGAAAGGAAGAGTGTCATTGACTTGTTTGAGTATAAACTGGATTGAGGGCTAACATGGATGAGCATGCGTTGGAGAACAGGACTGTGGACAGTGGAATAATCTCAAAACACACACAACCGCACATATAAAAGGAGAGGAGCTTACGACGACGTTTCGGTCCGACTTGGACCATTTACAAAGTCACACTAACACGAAGGACAGGTGTTAGTGTGACTTTGTAAATGGTCCAAGTCGGACCCAAACATCGTCGTAAGCTCCTCTCCTTTTATATGTGCGGGTTGTGTGTGTATTGTTCCAGTCACGGTATTGTGCCTTTTTTGTTATTTATGAATAGTCTCAAAGTTATGATAAGTATGTCTTCAACATAACGGAGCCAGGTGAAAGGCTGCATCAGTGAGAAATGAGAATCTCTCAGAATCCCCTGGAAAATTCTCACCTCCATCACAGAGAAAAAATGACACCAGTGCCTGAGTACTCGTTTACTTTATTTGCCCTTATCTAAGGTTACTGGTGTATTAATATTCAATTGTTATGGTGGGTTATAAGTTCTGTCTATCTTTTTACATTCTTCTAGAAGAATGCTGAGTCTGTATTTCCCAGGTTGCCCTTTAAATTGATGTAATACAGATGTTATGATTTTTAAAACTAAGAACATTATACAGTACAGTGGACCCCTGGTTTACGTACTGCTCCAAACTCGAACAATTATGTAAGTGTATTTTTGTAAGTGCTTTTGTAAGTGTATTTTTGGGGGTCTAAAATGACTAATCTAATTTACATTACAGTGAACCCCCAGTGCTCGACGGCGTCGGAGCTCGGCCAAATCGGTGTTCAACAAGTTTTTTTACAATATTTTTGGCTCGGTATTAGGCGGCCACTCGGAGTTGGGCGAGTTGGCTATCCGTCCCGGACGCGGGCCGTGGCCCAGCTGGGTGCCCAGGCACTCAGTGTGTTATTGTTTACAAGCGAGCGACCACTAGCCCACCACCCACCCACTCACGACACCCACGCACCACGATCAATGGCCACTAGTCTATTTTACATTTTCCTATGCGCAATTCATGCACCATTCAAATATTGTCCATTATATTGTCATTATTTAGTGTTTGTAAATAGCACTTGCCCTAAGACAGGCAGCTCCTAGTGCCAAGCCTGTGGTAAAGAATGTCAGAAATATGGTAGAATTGAAGGAGCTGACTGGTTGGTTGGTTGGCTGGTTGGTTGGCTGGCTGGTTGGTTGGTTGGTTGGTTGGCTGGCTGGTTGGTTGGTTGGTTGGCTGGTTGGTTTTTGGCTGCCTGGCTGGTTGGTTGTTTGGCTGCCTGGCTGGTTGGTGGCTTGGCTGGTTGGATGGTTGGTTGGTTGGTTGGTTGGCTGCCTGGCTGGCTGGCTGGCCTGTCTGTCTGTCTGTCTGTCTGTCTGTCTGTCTGTCTGTCTGTCTGTCACACATGTACACATAAATACAATTATACATAGTGCAAATTACCTAGGATATCCCAAAAAATCTAGACTGGCAAATAATGTGTGTCAGGACTCAGATGTGAAGCAGTGACTACTGAGTTGTAATATGTGTTGGATCTCTCTGAGACAGATAGACAGACAGACAGACAGAGACAAACAGATACAGACAGACAGTGAAAACAAATAAAGCCTAGGCTGTGTGTGCGTGTTGATTGCCATTTTGTCCTGTGCACATGTCGATTGAAGGCTGGGCCTGTTGTGTGTGCGTGTGTGTGTATGTATATATGTGTGTGTACTCACCTAATTGTACTCACCTAATTGTGGTTGCAGGGGTCGAGACTCAGCTCCTGGCCCCGCCTCTTTGCTGTCTGCTACTGGGTCTCTGCTCTCCCTGCGTGTATGTGTATGTGTGTGTGTGTGTATGTGTATATGTAAGTGTGTATGTATATGTGTGACCCAACAATAAAATTTGCACCAAGAACTCATTACAGTTGTGACCGGGTGTAGACTAGTGAAGTGTTCATTGCGTTATAATTTGTTCATGATTGTAACCATGTATAAACGTAAGTAAGTAAATTTGCTTACATGTTTCATTACCTTTGTAACTTGTGAGTTCATTACCTTTGTAGCTTGTTAGTTCATTACCTTTGTAACTTGCTCAGCTATCAAAACTTTGGGGTCCAGTCCCTGGACCCATTATGTACCTCTGTAATCTTTTGACTACCGCCCACAGGATGGGTATGGGGTGCATAATAAAGATATCAAACTGAAACTGAACTAACCCGTCACCCCTGGATGGCTGGCTGGCTGTCAGGGAGGGAGGGGAGACAGGCAGGGAGGGAGACAGGCAGGGAGGAAGGGAGACAGGCAGGGAGGAAGGGAGACAGGCAGGGAGGGAGACAGGCAGGGAGGGAGACAGGCAGGGAGGGAGGGAGGCAGGCAGGCGAAGGCATTGTACCCTCATCACTGTCAACACTAATTAGTTTAGCGATAATAAACGCTCACCCCTCATCAATGTCACCTCTTGTAATTAGATTAGTGATAAGACTGGGGCCCCTTGTGCCAGCTGGTCACCATGCTTCAATAATTATTATCATTATTATTATTGTTATTATTATTATTAGATTCTCCCTGTATCCTAGGTAATTTACACTTATGTATAATTGTATTTATGTGTTCCTGTGAGATAGACTCAGTCAGTCAGCCAGCCGTCCAGTCAGTCAGTTAGCCAGCCGGCTGGCCGGCCATCCATCCAGCCGGCTGTTCAGCCAGTCAGCCGGCTGTCCATCCAGCCAGCCGGCTGTCCATCCAGCCAGCTGGCTGTCCATCCATCCAGCCAGCCAGATGGTCAGCAAGCCAGCCGGCTAGCTGGTCAGCCGGCTGGCCGGCCATCCATCCATCCAGCCGGCTGTTCAGCCAGTCAGCCGGCTATCCATCCATCCAGCCAGCCATCTGTCCATCCATCCAGCCAGCCGTCTGTCCATCCATCCAGCCAAGATGGCTGTCCATCCATCCAGCCAGCTGGCTGTCCATCCATCCAACCAGCTGGCTGTCCATCCATCCAACCAGCTGGCTGTCCATCCACCCAGCCAGTCGGCTGTCCATCCATTCAGCCAGCCAGATGGTCAGCAAGCCAGCCAGCCAGCCAGCAGGCTGGCCATCCATCCAGCCAGCCAGGGAGCCAGCCTGCCCCAGTCGCCAGCACAATTCCAAACATTCGCCAGAAACAGAACTCTCTGGAACACTTTTTTGAGCAACAGGGGTCCAGTGACTCTCAAGCTGGTCCTAGTGGCATTAAAAAACAAAGAAGGGAAGTAACCTAGGAAAGGACTTGGTACCTGAAGTCTTTATGGAAGGGGATTTCCCTTCCAAACAAAAGCAACTCTTCCATCCTTTCCCCTCCTCCCGTCTTCCACACATCAACAACTCTTCAATAAAGGTAAGTGACATGTTATTACTGTTTTATTCTTCATGTCTCATTGTTTTCTGTGTAATTTAATGTATATTTAATGTACAAAAATATTTTATTTTAATACTTTTGGGTGTCTGAAACGGATTAATTTTATTTCCATTATTTCTTATGGGGAAAATAGAATTGGAGTTCGACCAAACCGGTGGTCGACGGGCCCTCTGGGATGGATTACCGACGAGAACCGGGGGTCCACTGTATTCTTATGGGAACAAATTCGTTTGGTAACGGCACTTGAACAGCATTCTGGAACAAATTAATTACGTAAACCGGGGGTCCACCGTATTTAAAAAAATGTTGTTTCTAAGAGTTATTTGATGTTAAGCATTAAAAAGTTTTCTCTCTAATTTTTCTAAGTGGGTCTTCACGTATTTGTCTGCAAGGCAAGGTATATCTTCCGGGTTGTGTTATCAGTGTTTGCTGTGTTATGGAATTACCTCGTGGCTTTCGTCCTTGTCTCCACCTGCCGCACACATGTTATAGGTACTGTATTTTGCTTTACATGGTGTATTTTACTTTTACATATTGTATTTTATATTTTCATATCTGAATTTGATATAATTGTAAGATGATTATTTTTTTTATTTTAAACAGTCTTAGTTATTTGCCTATACTGTATGTAATTATAATTAAGCCAAATAAATACATATACCCATAGTTATTTACCTATAGTTATAATTAAGTCAACTAACTAAAAATAAAACATTTTGAGAATTTGTTGCATCTACAGTAATATAGTAAGGCTATACTACACTGTAATTCTGTAATTAAGTGCCAGTAACTATTTCTGCCATTCATTCACTATGTAATGTTTTTTTATTTGTAGAGCGCTCTTCAGTAAAGTACACTGGGTAGAAGGCACCCAGTGTAATTCACTGTCCAGAGTAATACCCCACACTTGTAGGATTGTCGATGAGACAAAAAATTATGCTGACCTTGTAGCTTGAAGTGGGATGTCTCAGGATTCCCTAAGGCTACTGACTGCATATTAAGTGCTTTCTAGGCATGTGTAATAGAAGGTTTCGTGTCTGTGGTACCCCTGTGCCATGTGATCTTGAAGGCCAAGTTTGTTGGATATTTTTGGCTATTGATAAATTAATATGGGCAGGGGTACATCACAGATACAAGACGATTGCAAAGATCACATTACATAAGGCCATCAAATGAAGGAAATTGTCGAATCCTCTGAAGTGTGTGAATGTCCAGTAGGACCTGGTTGTGTCGGTTCCTTGAGGACAGTGTTAATGACATGCCCACACCAAGAACACATCCAGGGAAGCTTTGAGAAATGTCCCTGCAAATGTTAACTCTAATATTAAATTTCAGATGTCATGAAAGTTTCACCACCTCCTTAAAAGCTACCTATCTTAGTTGGCTGTGTCTAATTAAAATCTCTATTATCATTTGCCTGAATCTTTCACACAGTGTGGTGCAAAGATTTTATGCAAGACAGTGCTTCTTGCCACACCGCAAAATTTGTTCATTTGCGTCTTGCCTGCGAGGCACCCTTCTCTGATGACTAGCCAGGATATTTCCCAGACTTGAACCCCATTGAGAACCTTTGGGCTGTGATAGAGATCTACTATGGGAAAGATATCAGCCCACTTCCATGTCTGTAGGATGTCATCCACGAGTTGTGGAGGAATTTACTTCATGAAACTCTGAAGAATGTGTGTTAATCACTTCCTAGACAGTTGAAGGATGTCCTAAAGAGCAGGGGAGAACCTATTGTATGGTTGTGATTATAGAGGAAGGCCAGCATACTTTTAATGGCATTCACTGTGTAAGGATCTTGGCATGTTGGGTATTACTTTCCTTTCTCATCACTTGGATTTACTGAGGTTTAGATTAACTATACCACATCATTTATGGATGATAAAAACTCCTTAAAGTGGGATCCATGCACTTCTCTATAAACCCTAGGAAAGTGCCTCAATGTCATTGAAGGACTCTTGATCCAAGGAATTAGTTCCACCCGTCTCTTTACTTGAATTGAACCTGATGGCCCTGTTTCCGAAGGTGCAGTATGACCCTTATGGATTTATCTCTTCCCAGTGAATGCAGTAATAAAAATCCTCTTGTCACCTCTTTCCCTGTTTTTTTCTGATGCCTTTCTGAAGTACAATTAAGCTTTTAATATTTTCCTGTTAAGAATATGAACATTCAAAATATTTCATGACATCAATCGTCATAAAAATCATATTTTTTCAGGGATCCGCAGATTTATGCAAGCACTGGAACAGGATTCTCGAGTTTATGAAGCCAGGTATATGGGCTTAACACAGCAGGGACACACAGACAAACCCGTGCTAGAAGGTACTTATCAACATAGTATAATTTTAGTAGTACAGTGGTCCCTCGGTTTTCGGTCATCTCCTAACTCGAACATTTATGTAATTGTATTTTCGTAAGTGCTTTTGCAAGTGTATTTTTGGGGGTCTGAAATAGACTAACTTACATGACATTATTTCTTAAGGAAGTAAATTCTGTTCGGTAATGGCACTTGAGCAGCATTCTGGAAAGAATTTTCGGCGAAAACCTAGGGTCCACTGTATGTATATAAACTAATTGTGTTTCTTTATGTTCATGAGTTCTTTGCTACAAAAGTTATTGAGCACAAAAGTTTGGCCACTTGCTATCACTGACCAAAAAAGCTTGTTGATAACATGTACAGTGGGACCTCAACTTATGAGTTTAATCCATTCCGTGACCTAGCTCGTAACTCAGTTTGCTAGTACAGTGGACCCCGGTTTTCGGGATGCTCCAAACTCGAACAATTATGTAAGTGTATTTTTGTAAGTTTTTTGTAAGTGTATATTTGGGGGTCTAAAAGGACTAGTCTAATTTACATTATTCCTTATGGGAACAAATTTGTTTGGTAATGGCACTTGAACAGCATTCTGGAACGAATAAATCATGAACACAGGGGGTCCACTGTATATCAAATAAATTTTCCTCATTTAAATTAATTGAAATGCCATTAATCCGTTCCAGCGGAATTCCTGCTCTTGGGAAACAGGACAAAATACTTCAATATAACGCTAATATCAACTCTACAGTTTATTTATCTATCACAATTGATCTAATATGACATAATAAACAATATACGTAAATAACATAGAAACATGATATATACTCTAGAATGAATAAAATATGTCATTATGTGACGAGTGGTGGCGGCCATTCCCGCTCCTGCTCTGACCATATCTTCCCATGTTCTTATTATAAGAGAAAACGGAGTGTTTGTGAGGCTAACCGCACTAGATCACTAGTTTCATAAGGAAAACACTGAAGCAATGTACAGTGGAACTTCTACTTATGAGTTTAATCTGTTCCATGACCTTGCTCGCATCTGGATTTGCTCGTTTGCAGAGTCAATTTTCCTCATTTAAATTATAATTGAAATGCAATTAATCCATTCTGGCTCTCAGGAGGCAAGACAAGATACTTCAATATTTTGCTAATACAGTGGACACCCGAGTTTCGTAAAAACTTCACTCCTGAAGTCTGCTCAAGCACTATTACCGAACGAATTTACTCCCTTAAGGAAAAATGTCACGTAGGTTAGTCTATTTCAGACCCCCAAAAATACACTTCCACAAGCACTTACAATATTATACTTACATAATAGTACGATTTCCGGGGTTTACGAAACTCGGGGGTCCACTGTATCAACTCTACGGCTTATTTATCTATCACAATTCATCTAATATGACATAATAAACATTATAAATAACATAGAAACCTGATATATACTCTAGATTTAATAAAATATGTCATTATATATGTGGCGGTGGACGAGAGTTTGTCTGGAGACAGGACAAAATACTTCTTGAATATTTCGCTATCATCATCTCTACAGCTTATTTATCTATCACAATTCATCTAATATGACATAATAAACAATATAAATAACAAAGAAACCTGATATATACTCTAGAATGAACAAAATATGTCATTATGTGACAAGTGGAGGCGGCCATAACCGCTCCAGCATTGCCATCTAGTGACGGTCTTTCGAAGCCGTCTATTATTATAATTATTATTATATAGTACATTATTATTATACATGTATTATTATACGTATATTATTATTATACGTATATTATTATTATACGTATAATATTATTATTATTATACGTATAATATTATTATATTATATGTACTATTATCATACTTTTTTTTTTTTCAACAAGTCGGCCATCTCCCACCGAGGCAGGGTGACCCAAAAAGAAAGAAAATCCCCAAAAAGAAAATACTTTCATCATCATTCAACACTTTCACCACACTCATACATAATCACTGTCTTTGCAGAGGCGCTCAGATACGACAACTGAGAATAGTCCCTCCCAGCTGTCACTATCCCAGACCCCTCCTTTAAAGTGCAGGCATTGTACTTCCCATTTCCAGGACTCAAGTCCAACTAAATCAATTAACTGGTTTCCCTGAATCCCTTCACAAAATGTTACCCTGCTCACACTCCAACAGATCGTCATGTCCCAAAAACCATTCGTCTCCATTCACTCCTATCTAACACGCTCACACATGCATGCTGGAAGTCCAAGCCCCTCGCTGACAAAAACTCCTTTACCCCCTCCCTCCAACCTTTTCTAGGACGACCCCTACCCCGCCTTCCTTCCCCTACAGATTTATACGCTCTCCAAGTCATTCTACTTTGATCCATTCTCTCTAAATGACCAAACCACCTCTAAACCCCTCTTCAGCCCTCTGACAAATACTTTTAGTAACTCCACACCTTCTCCTAATTTCCACATTCCGAATTTTCTGCATAATATT
This sequence comes from Cherax destructor, assembly GCA_009830355.1. Lineage (NCBI taxonomy): Eukaryota > Metazoa > Arthropoda > Malacostraca > Decapoda > Parastacidae > Cherax > Cherax destructor. The sequence goes on from WNWK01016174.1 coordinate 39,670, forward strand.
TACACCACACATTGCCCTTAGACAGGACATCTCCACTGCCTCCAGCCTCCTCCTCGCTACAGCATTTGCAACCCATGCTTCACACCCATATAAGAGTGTTGGTACCACTATACTTTCGTACATTCCCTTCTTTGCCTCCATGGATAACGTTTTTTGTCTCCACATATACCTCAACGCACCACTCACCTTTTTTCCTTCATCAATTCTATGGTTAACCTCATCCTTCATAAACCCATCCGCTGACATGTCAACTCCCAAATATCTGAAAACATTTACTTCTTCCATAATCCCTCTCTCCAATGTGATATCCAATTTCTCTTTATCTAAATCGTTTGATACCCTCATCACCTTACTCTTATCTATGTTCACTTTCAACTTTCTACCTTTACACACTCTCCCAAACTCGTTCACTAACCTTTGCAACTTTTCTTTAGAATCTCCCATAAGCACAGTATCATCAGCAAAAAGTAACTGTGCCAACTCCCATTTTGCATTTAATTCCCAATAATTTAATCCCACCCCTCTTCCCAACACCCTAGCATTTACTTCTTTTACAACCCCATCTATAAATATATTAAACAACCATGGTGACATTACACATCCCTGTCTAAGACCTACTTTTACCGGGAAGTAATCTCCCTCTCTCCTACACACCCTAACCTGAGCCTCACTATCCTCATAAAAACTCTTTACAGCCTTCAGTAACTTACTACCTATTCCATACACTTGCAACATTTGCCACATTGCTCCCCTATCCACTCTATCATATGCCTTTTCTAAATCCATAAATGCACTGAAAAATTCTCTACCTTTATCTAAATACTGTTCACATATATGCTTCACTGTAAACACTTGATCTACACATCCCCTACCCACTCTAAAGCCTCCTTGCTCATCTGCAATTTTACTCTCTGTCTTACCTCTAATTCTTTCAATAATAACCCTGCCATACACTTTACCTGGTATACTCAGTAAACTTCTTCTTTCTTTCAACACGTCGGCCGTTTCCCACCGAAGCGGGGTGGCCCAAAAGGAAAAAACAAAAGTTTCTCCTTTTACATTTAGTAATATATACAGGAGAAGGGGTTACTAGCCCCTTGCTCCAGACTCAGTAAACTTATTCCCCTATAATTTTTACACTCTTTTATCCCCCTTCCCTTGATATAAAGGTACTATACATGCTCTCTGCCAATCCCTAGGTACCTTCCCCTCTTTCATACATTTATTAAACAAAAATACCAACCACTCCAGCACTATATCATCCCTTGCTTTTAACATTTCTGTCATGATCCCGTCAGTTCCAGCTGCTTTACCCCCTTTCATTCTACGTAATGCCTCACGCACCTCCCCCACACTCATGTCCTGCTCTTCTTCACTCCTAAACGATGTAGTACCTCCCTGGCCAGTACATGAAATTACCGCCTCCCTTTTTTCATCGACATTTAAAAGTTCCTCAAAATATTCCCGCCATCTACCCAATACCTCCAGCTCCCCATCTACTAACTCCCATACTCTGTTTTTAACTGACAAATCCATTCGTTCCCTAGGCTTTCTTACCTTGTTTATCTCACTCCAAAACTTTTTCTTGTTTTCAGCAAAATTTCTTGACAGAGCCTCTCCCATTCTTTCATTTGCTCTTCTTTTGCACTCTTTCACCACTCTCTTCACCTTTCTTTTACTCTCCATATACTCTGCTCTTCTATTTACAAACTACAAATAGGTTTGATTATTCACAGTTTATTTTGCGATGGCCATACTTTGAGCCTTAGCACATGACTTTTAAATGGAAACTAACCATAAGACTTTGTTCACAGTGTGCTCAATAACATTCCTATGCCCATATCTTTTCTTTCCGGTAATTCTTATGAATGTCATAATTACCCAGATTAGAGTGATATTTAACCCCTTCGGTGTCAGTCCCATAATATTATGGCTTTGAAGCCAGTGTCGGTCCTGTAATACTACGCCAAAATTCTAGCGGCTTCAAATCTTGCAGGAGAAAACTGGTAGGCCTACATATGAGAGAATGGGTGTGCGTGTTCAGTGTGCGCAGTAAAAAGAATCCTACAGCAAGCAGTGCATAATGAGAAAAAAAGCTGCGACCGTGTGGCCAGATCAACCAGGCTGTGACAGATATGTGGGGCAGCGGGCCTCCAGCAGCAACAGCCTGGTTGACCAGGCAAGCACCAGACAAGCCTGGCCCATGGCCGGGCTCAGAGAGTAGAGAAACTCTCGAAACTCTTTAAAGGTATCAAAGTCTCTTCAAAGGTGTTTTTGGTTTAAAAAAGCAACTTTGCAGTGTATTTTCATATGGTATTTATGGTTGTAGTCTTGCTTTTCTTGGTCTCATTTGATAGAATGAAAGATATATTACATAAATAGAGATGATTTTGAATGGTTCACCGACTAAAAGTAGCTTGAAATTGAGCTCAAAGTAGCAGAAATGTTTGATTTTTGATGATGTTCAAGAGTAAACAAATCACAGTCATGCATCCAATACACGTCAACTGGCGGGTCTAACATGCATTCACAAATGTGCAGATATTATTTATACAATTAAATTACAATTATGCAGTAATCTGAGTAGCAGTAAATCATCTATTTTTTGTGTGAATAAAGATTCAAAATGAAAAGCAAGCGTAATATAAGAGGGGCCTGGAGATGTGACCAATGAACAGAGAAAATGTTATTTTAGTGCCAGGAATGTCTGCATTATTTATTCTTTTCCCTATTTTGAAATTGGCCTTTCTTGAATGTTGTATAAAATTGGCCAAATTACTCTTAAATTCTGATCACTTTTTTGTGTAGTTGAAATAGGTAAATGGGTAGTTTCTTGTATTCAGTCGATAGAATAAAAGGAGTTCTAACGAAATAGCTATGAGTTTGGTCGGGTGGAACAAAGGAATTGGCTCAAAATAGGGCTCAAAGTGGGTGAAATCGATAATGCGTAAATATCGAGAGACCATTAACTTCCCCAGAGTGTAATTCCGTAAGTTTTCCATCAAATTTCGAACTTTTTGTTTCATTACCTTCGGAAAAAGATTCTCTATCATTTCATATTTTTTTGTTTGTTTTGTTTTTGTGAAAATTCTTTGATACTATGAGCAAGTTTCAAGCTTGCGAGCAGGGGGTCTCAAACACTCAAAGGGTTAAAGAGATGGCCTCTGAAACACGAAATACACTCTTATGTGATTTTTTTTTTATTGTACAGTATAATATTGTATGCATGTTGTAAGAGGCTGCTGGAAGCAACTGGCTGGTAACCCCTTCTCCTCTATAAATTACTAAATTTTAAAAGAGAAACTCGTTTTTCTTTTTAGGTCACCCTGCCTCCATGGGATACGGCTGGTTTGTTGAATAAAAAAAAACATAATATTGCATTATTTGTGAATTGTAGGTTTGCAGGATCTCTAGGAATGTAACTCCAGCAAATTTAGGGGCTTGACTGATCTGTTGATCATCTCAACACAATTTCCACAAAACAGTAATAAAACAAAGTGTGAGACTAAATAGTATATTGTACTTCAAGACAGATGTGAGCCACAGAATGCAACTCCAGCAGTTGTGATATTTTTTTTTTTTTTTTTTTGGGGGAAATGTTTCATTAAATTGGGCTACATTACTCATTTTGTAAATTTTTAATGGGTGATGTTCATGGTTTATAAACTTTAAATAAATAAAAAAAAAGAAGGGAGGGAGAGGATGGCAAACTGGTACGGTCAAATCCACGGGCTTTGTTATCTGTATGATTTGATTGTGTTTTTACTGAAGGCCATTTAGTGGATAGCTTCAATTATACATTTTTTCTGGTGTTCTTTGTCTTTTTGCTTGGTGATTGCATATGCTGATGTTAAGCAGATTTAGAACAGTATTTCAAGATATAGGGCCAAAAAACATATGATCCAGACATGCGAAATCTCCTGTTATCTGCATCTGGAGGATTCATGTCACCTCCAGGAAATTAACCCCCATGAATTATGGGGTTCATCTGTATTGTACTTTATTTACTTATAAAGAAAAAATTAGCCTGAACTTGAGAATTTGAGTGAAGAATTATTGTGACTTGGTGCCACTTCTACCTATTGGAGTACCTGTTCTGTATTACTATTAAATAATTTTATATGAAACATTGGTTTGACTTTTCACGTTCCGTTTCCTTGCACCATCAGAATATAGCTGGGTGGATGAAGACTATATGGATGAGCTGCGTGATCCAGGTGGCAGTGATATTGATGCTAATTCTGCTGCTCTCATTCCTCAGCAGGTAGAGTATATAAACAAAGCAAAGAATATTTATTTTAAAGAATTCCAGATGGAACTTAATGAGATGCTAACTAGTCTTTACAGTATTTCATTATGAATAGAAATCATACTTGATAAGGCTAATGTAATTCTCATCTACAAAAGGGAAGATGGTCCTTACCTTCAAATTAATGCCCAGTCAGCTTGACATCAATAGTGGGCAAATTCTTAGAATTGATAATAGTAGATATAATTAGAAACCCCCTTGAACATAATGAATCACAATATAAATTCACAAGAGGTCATTTTTTACCTAACAGATTTGCTGATTTTTTCAATAAAGCATTGGAGGGGGTAGACGAAGGTAAAGAGTATGATATTTATCTAGATATCAGTAAGGCTTTTGATGTAGTTCCACACAGGAACCTGATAAAGTGGCAGCATTCGGTAGTGGAGTTCTCCATTGCATCCAAAGCATACTTGACTACTAGGTAGGAGAGAGCATAAATGGCACTAGGTCTGAATGGGGACCAGTCATGAGTGGCATTCCACATGGATCAGTTTAGTGCCATTTGTTCATAATCTACATTGATGACTTTGGCGAAGGAATTAATGGCATACGAGTAAATTCACTGACGACACAAAATGATGTTGAATAATGACTTCAGAGGTGGATACCATAGTAGTACTTTGGAATGATTTTGACAAATTAGTACTATGGTTAGATAAATGGTAGAAACAGTTTATAATGGAAAAATGCAAAGTCCTGATCCTAAAGAATGAAAATAATTCAGGCACCTATAAATTGAATAATATAGAACTCGATCATACTGGATGTGAAAAGGACGTGGCAAAAATCTTAAGTCACAACAGCAATATCCCTCAACAGAGGCACCTTGATGCCAGTAAGGAGCTCTTGATCTAAGTAACAACTTATTCTCCCCTTTCATGGATTGAACTTGACTGCCTCCAATGTCCTAGTTGCTGTATGACCTTTACAGGATTAATATAAAAAGGACAGCAGTGCTTTAAACCCGAGGGTGGGCCCCCTCCCAAAAACGTTTCAGGGTCGAAAAAATTTGAAAAAAAAAAAAAATTTTTTTATAAATGATAGTTATTTTTTTTTTTTTAGTGTTATGGAAAAAAAATTTTTAATCAAATTCCGAGATATGGGCGGAAGTTGGAAAATTGAACCCTTGAAATGAACTCCAGTCACGCAGTAATAGTTTATTTTGTTTTTTCTCTTTTTCTTTTATTTTTTTTAAAATTTTTTTCAAGTCTTTTATACTACACAATAACAGCCAAAATTGTTAAATTGTTTACAAAACATGTTTTCACAACCCAACAATATAAAAGTTTTTTATTACTATTTTTTTTATATTATATATACCCCATATAGAGTCACTGGACATTTCTTGAAATTCTGCAGGAGAACTGTTTGAAAAAGGTGTCATGCACAGGGTGTTTTACACTCCTCACACATAAAAAAGTTTCTGTTTTTTTGGGCTTTTTTTTTTTTTTTTTTTTTATGTGCACAGACAAAACACCTTCTAGATTTTCTTAAAACAGTAGCGGCAGTTTTTTTAGGAAGTGATCACCAGGCCTCAAGAGAGGGGGTTTTTGATCAGTTCGCAGGGTTTTCTATTGCAGGTGTTGTTTCTTGGTCGAAAAATATTTGTCTGATGACAAACAAAATTAATATTGGTTTTTTTTTTTTCATCTTATACACATTATGCATTCAGCATGGAAATG
>WNWK01016175.1:5000-7500 GCA_009830355.1 Cherax destructor
CTATCATATGCCTTTTCTAAATCCATAAATGCAATAAAAACTTCTCTACCTTTATCTAAATACTGTTCACATATATGCTTCACTGTAAACCTTGATCTACACATCCCTACCCACTCTAAAACCTCCTTGCTCATCTGCAATCCTACTCTCTGTCTTACCTCTAATTCTTTCAATAATAACCCTGCCATACACTTTACCTGGTATACTCAGTAAACTTATTCCCCTATAATTTTTACACTCTCTTTTTTCCCCTTCCCTTTATATAAAGGAACTATACATGCTCTCTGCCAATCCCTAGGTACCTTCCTTTCTTTCATACATTTATTAAACAAAAATACCAACCACTCCAGCACTATATCCCCCTGCTTTTAACATTTCTGTCATGATTCCGTCAATTCCCGCTGCTTTACCCCTTTCATTCTACGTAATGCCTCACGAACCTCCCCACACTCACATCCTGCTCTTCTTCACTCCTAAACGATGGTGTACCTCCCTGGCCAGTACATGAAATTACCGCCTCCTTTTTTCATCGACATTTAAAGTTCCTCAAAATATTCCCACCATCTACCCAATACCTCAGCTCCCCATCTACTAACTCCCTATCTGTTTTTAACTGACAAATCCATTGTTACCTAGGCTTTCTTACCTTGTTATCTCACTCCAAAATTTTTCTTGTTTTCAGCAAAATTTCTTGACAGAGCCTCTCCATTCTTTCATCCGCTCTTCTTTTGCACTCTCTCACCACTCTCTTCACCTTTCTTTTACTCTCCACATACTCTGCTCTTCTATTAACACTTCTGTTTGTAAAAACCTCTCATAAGCTACCTTTTTCTCTTTTATCACACCCTTTACTTCTTCATTCCACCACTCACTCCTCTTTCCTCCTGCACCACCCTCCTATAGCCACAAACTTCTGCCCCACATTCTAATACTGCATTTTTAAAACTATCCCAACTCTCTTCAACCCCCACTACTCCTACTTGCACTAGCCCACCTTTCTGCCAATAGTTGCTTATATCTCACCCTAACTTCCTCCTCCTTAGTTTATACACTTTACCTCTCTCTTACTTGCTGTTGCCATTTTCTTTTTGTCCCATCTACCTTTTACTCTAACTGTAGCTACAACCAAATAATGATCTGATATATCCTTGCCCCTCTATAAACATGTACATCCTGAAGCCTACTCATCAACCTTTTATCCACCAATACATAATCCAACAAACTACTTTCCTTACGTGCTATATCATACCTTGTATATTTATTTATCCTCTTTTTCATAAAATATGTATTACTTATTACCAAACCTCTTTCTACACATAGCTCAATTAATGGTTCCCCATTTACATTTACCCTGGCACTCCCAAATTTACCTACTACTCCATCCACAACATTTTACCCACTTTAGCATTAAGATCCCCAACCACAATTACTCTCTCACTTGGTTCAAAACTCCCCACACACTCACTCAACATTTCCCAAAATCTCTCTCTCTCTCTACACTTCTCTCTTCTCCAGGTGCATAAACACTTACTATAACCACTTTTCACATCCAACCTTTATTTTACTCCACATAATCCTTGAATTTATACATTTAGATTCCTTCTTTACCTGCCATAACTGATTATTCAACATTATTGCCACTCCTTCTTTAGCTCTAACTCTATTTGAAACCCCTGATCTAATCCCATTTATTTCTCCCCACTGAAACTCTCCTACCCCTTCAGCTTTGTCTCACTTAAAGCCAGGACATCCAGCTTCTTTTCATTCATAACATCTACAATCATCTCTTTCTTATCATTCGCTACAACATCCACGCACATTCAAACATCCCACTTTGACGGTTTTCTTCTTCTTCTTTTAGTAAGCTATACAGGAAAAGGGTTACTAGCCCTGCTCCCGGCATTTTAGTCGCCTCTTACGACACGCATGGCTTACGAGGAAGAATTCTGTTCCACTTCCCCATGGTGATAATAGGAAATAAGAACAAGAACTAGTAAGAAAATAGAAGAAAACCCAAAGGGGTGTGTATATATATGCTTGTACATAAATGTGTAGTGTGACCTAAGTGTAAGTAGAAGTAGCAAGATGTACCTGAAATCTTGCATGTTTATGAGACAGAAAAGACACCAGCAATCCTACCATCATGTAAAACAATTACAGGCTTTCGTTTACACTCACTTGGCAGGACGGTAGTACCTCCCTGGGTGGTTGCTGTCTACCAACCTACTACCTACATATATATATATATATATATATATATATATATATACAGTCATCCCTTGGTTTTCACTTGTCCCAGTTTTCGCCGATTTTGGTTTTCGCCGACTTTTTTCAGGGAAAATTTGTCTTAGTTTTCGCCGATTGTTTTAGTTTTCACCGACCATATGGGACCTGTCCACCAGTGCCGCGCACATACAAAGGCCGTAGGCCCGCCACCCACTCACATTGTCACGCAGTCTAGCATTGTTTACGCTTGAGTGAACATCACCCCAGGAGTTTA
>WNWK01016175.1:12500-45662 GCA_009830355.1 Cherax destructor
ATGAAACAAAAACAAAATTCCTATCAGTATTTACTGAGATATGAAGGCACAAAGTTGGAGGTTGATGACATGCTGATGCCAACATCAGTGACTGCTGCAGGCTTCACATTTTTCTATTTAATTTTTGTACTTTTTTTTCTGGGGCTTTATTTTTTTTTTTTTTTACATTTTCCAATAACTTTTGTGGCCATGAAACCTATATCATGCACAATACATATATCCACCCATTGTATGCAACACAATACATGCACTAATGTTTTCATAAGCATATTGTTTACAAAACATTCTTACACAACAATGTAAACACACACACATACAAATGTTTCACATTACCACTGTTTTAACATTTGCATACAAATAGAGAGGCACTGGTCATGTTCCTAGAACTGCTGCAGTCTGTCAAAGACCTTGAAACAACATACACTTTGCTGAGTGTCTTGTGTGTGAATAGACATATCCTCTGAGCCCATTTCTTCTTACCTGTAGCAGGAAATGTCGTTAGGAAGTGATCACCAAACTTCAAACTAGAGGGTATTTGGTGATCAGATCAGTGGCGCATGTGAACTGAGGGTGTTGTGACCTGGTTTTCATGTAATATTTGCCTAACGACAAACAAAAGTAGGCATATGCTGGTCTGTAGCTGATCCTCATCTGGTACATATTGTGTGCATTGAGCATTCCAATGTCTACTCTTGCAGACACAATCAGCAAACCCAATCTGCATGTCACATTTGTCTACCAAAGACATTGGCAGTGTAATCCATGACAGCACCAGGTCTTAGAATAGCTTCAAATGTGTGTCTATTTACCTTTCCTGTGTCTTTCATTCTGTAATGGTGAATCAATGTCAACAATGTTTCATCCCGTGTGTCATGCCACTAAAAAGCCATGATATCATTAGCATGAAACATTTGCACCTGTACCGGTGAGGTACCATGTAAACATATGCCCAGATTGAATCTGGGCATATGTTTACATGTTCCATGCACTGTACCACAGGTCTGTCATGTTTACATGCAGGAAATCATTGAGTACCAGTTCTTTCTTTCTTTCAAAACGTCAGCCGTTTCCCGCCGAGGCAGGGTGGCCCAAAAGGAAAAACAAAAGTTTCTCCTTTTACATTTAGTAATATATACAGGAGAAGGGGTTACTAGCTCCTTGCTCCCGGCATTTTAGTCACCTCTTACGACAGCATGGCTTACGGAGGAAGAATTCTGTTCCACTTCCCCATGGAGATAAGAGGAAATAAGAACAAGAACTAGTAAGAAAATAGAAGAAAACCCAGAGGGGTGTGTATATATATACAGTGGTACTCGAGTTACGATGGTCCCAAATCGCCTTATGTAAGTATATTTTTAAATGCTTTGTAGGTATATTTGGGGGTGTAAAGGACTAGTCTATTACATTATTCCTTATGGAGATAAATTCGTTTGGTAATGGCATGAACAGCATTCTCAACGAAAATATGTACTCGAGTACCACTGTATCTTGTCATGAATGTGTAGGTGACCTAAGTGGTAAGTACAAGATGTACCTGAAATCTTGCATGTATATGAGACAGAAAAAAGACACCAGCAATCCTACCATCATGTAAATCAATTACAGGCTTTCGTTTTACACTCACTTGGCAGGATGGTAGTACCTCCCTGGGCAGTTGCTATCTACCAACCTACTTCCTAGGTGAGTACCAGTTATCTGTGTATAATGTATGCCCTTACTAAGATATGGTTCCATCATTTTTCTCACCATATCACCTGAGATACCCAAAATAACTTCCTGGGGTATTTCAATGTTTTGCTGTCTATGTACACAATCAGATCCAATAACAGGCCTGTTTCACAATGCGATAACACCAAAGTGTTTCCTCTTGCTTGGTATATACTGCTTGAATGAGTCTACCTTTGAAAAGTATAAAAGACTTATCAATGACAAGGTTCTTGAAGGGATAAAAATAAACAATGAATTTTTGTTTTAGATACATGAAATCATCCCTAATCTTGTATAACATGTCATTCCTGTCAGACCTTGTTTTGTCTGAGAAGAGTAGAATACATAACAGTAGGATTAATCTGTTGACTGGGACAAGATCACTGAAAGCTGGTGGTCAATGGACCAGTATGATTGAATGTTGTGTTTATACACATGTGGCATAAGCATTATTGTGGAAAGAAGAAATACATCCAAGCCACAGTTACAAATAAATACAAATACTTTATTTCTTGTCTGCAGTATACACATAATGTAGTTCAGATGTAATAACATATTGTAAAGCACAAATGAAAGCCACTAGCATGCGGTGCATTTCAGGCAGACTAATCCTAATGCTTACAGAATACTTAACCTTTTTGGTGTTGGTCCCATTATATAACGGCTTTGAAGCCAGTGTTGGTCCCGTAGTATAATGCCATGAGCTCAGCTCACTCAAATAAGCTGTGAGCAGTAAATTTTGGCCTAGATATGAAAGAATGGGTCTATGCAGTAAGTGTGCACCATATAAAAAAAAAATCCTGCAGCAAGCAGTGCTTAATGAGAAAAAACTGCACAGTGGGTTTTTGGTTTAAAACAGCAAATTTTTGGTGTATTTTTGTACGTTTTTCATTGCTGTATTCTCGGTTTCTTAGTCTCATTGATAGAATGGAAGATATATTACAGAAATAGAGATGATTTTGATTAGTTTCAGGATTAAAAGTAGCTTGAAATTGAGCTCAAGTAGTGGAAAAGTTTGATTTTTGCGGATATTCCAGAGTACACAAATGATGTCACTTGTTCAAAATGCATCCAGCTTGCCAAGTCTAATACACATTTAGGAATGCACTTATATTATTTATACAATTATTACAGTAATACAGTAGTCTCCATAACAGTAAATCTTCTATTGTTTGTGTGAATAAAAATTCAAAATGGAAAGCAAGAGGGGCCTGGAGACTTGACTAAGAAACAGAGGAAATGTTTTTATAGTGCCAGGAATGCCTACATTATTTATTCTGGACCCTACTTTTAAATTGTCATTTTTTTTATTTTGTGTGAAACTGGCCAAATTACCAAATTCTGATCACTTTATTGGATAGCTGAATTAGGTAAATGGGTGGTTTCTTGTACTCAGTTGATATAATAGAAGGAATGCTAGTGAAATAGTAGCTATGAGTTTGGTTGACTGGAACAATGGAATTGGCCAAAAAATAGGGTGCAAAGTGGGTGAAATTGCTGATGCGTAAATATCACTGAGACCGCTAACTTTGCAAGAGCATATTTACGGAAGTTTTCGATCAAGTTTCGTACTTTTGATTTTATTACCTTTAGAAAAAGATTATCATTTCATAAAATATTTTTTTTTTTAAATTCTTCGACCCTGAGAGCAAGTTTGAGATCAGGGGTCTCGACCCTGAAAGGGTTAAGAACTAGACATAGATTACTGAGTAAGAGTTTTATGAAATGATTGAAAGATGAAGATACAGAAAGTTAGTTAGAGTCCTGGAGGTGGGAAGTACAATGCCTGCACTCTAAAAGGGGAGTTTGGGATATCTGCTGTTTAGAGTGACATCTAAACTGTCGTATCTCCACGCCTCTGGCAAGATAGTGATAGTGTGAATGATGGTGAAAGTGTTTCTTTTTTGGGTCACCCTGCCTCGGTGGGAGACGGGAAGCATGTTAGAAAAAAAAAAAGAGTAATTAATTTTTAATGGAAGCAGGAAGAAGACTTGAAGACAAGCAAGGGACAAAGTTGGATGAGCTGGTTTTGTTTGATATAAAACGGTGCTGGTTTAGTTACTTTACGAAGATGAGGTGCTTTTTAACCCTTTGGGGGTCGACAGGCCTTCTCAGGAAAGTGTTCCTGGGGTCGAAAATTTTTTGGAAAAAAAAAAAAAAAAAAATTTCTTATGAATGATAAAGAAATCTTTTTCCGATCATAATGCCACCAAAATTATGAAATTTGATCGAAAATTAACGAAATTATGCTTTCGCGAAGTTATCGGTATCTGACACTGACGCATCGGCGATTTCACCCACTTCGAGCACTATTTTCGACAAATTCCAATGTTTCAGTCTCCTAAAATTATAGCTATTTCGCTAGAACTCCATTTCTTCTATCGAATGAGTAGAAGAAAGTGCCTATTTACCAATTTCATCTACCCAAAATAGTGGTCAGAAAATGGCAATTTTCCAATTTCACATAAATTTCAAACGATGCCAATTTCAAAATAGGGTCCAGAGTAAACAAGGCAGACATTCCTGGCACTAAAATAACATGTTCTCTGTTCATTAGCCACGTCTCCAGGCCCCTGTTCCATTACTTTTGCTTTCCATTTTGAATTTTTATTCTCACAAAAATAGAAGATTTACTGTTATGTATACAACTGCATCATTGTAAAAATGGTATAAATAATATCAGAGCACTTGTGCATGAATATAAGACTCGCCAGTTGATGTGTATTGGAGGCATGGTGTGATTTGTTTACTCTTGAACATCGTCAAAAATCGAACATTTTCGCTACTTTGAGCTCAATTTCAAGGTACTTGTCATTGTCATACCAATCAAAATCATCTCTATTTCTGTAATATATCTTCCATTCTATCAAATGAGACCAAGAAAACGAGAATACATCAATAAATACCATACGAAAATCGACTGCAAATTCACGGTTTTAATAAAAAAAACGGTCAGAGTTTTTTTTCTCTCATTATTCAGTGTGTACTGCAGGATTTTTTTTATACTGCGCACACTGACCACACAGACCCATTCTTTCATATGTATGCCTACCAGACGTTTTCTGCTTAAATTGAGGCCGCTAGAATTTGGGCGTACTAGTATGGCACCAACCCCTGCTCTTAAAACGTACTAGTACGGCACCGACCCCGAAAGGGTTAATAATAGCTCTAAACTGATTGTCAGACAGGGGACCTTTTGATGATTTGGGTAATTAATTCCAGATCTTAGGGCCTTTTATGTACAGTGGAACCTCGGTTTTCGTATGCCCCAGTTTCGTAGGATTCGGTTTTCAACAACTTTTTTCGTCAAAATTTTGTCCACACAAAGCATCCCATGGTTGTCACTCAGTCTGCCTTCGTTTCTCGTTGAGTGAGCATCACCCCGTGCATTCATCCGAAACATTTCATAATAATCCATTGTTTTTTGTGCTTGTTTATCGAGTGCGACTGCTAAATATGCCACCATGGGGCCAAAGAAAGTTCTGAGTGCCTTTGAGAAAGTCCATGGGGTTGGATGTGAGTGGCCAGGATGTGGAAGAGTTGGTGGACGACCACAGGGAAGAGCTAACCACTGAGGAGCTGCAAGACCTTCAACTGGAACAGCAACAGACTGCAGCTGAGGAAACTGCTTCAGAAGAGGAGGAAGAGAGAGGGGAGAATGTGGCTTCTTTAGTGATTAAGGACATGTGTGCAAAGTGGAGTGAGTTGCAAAGTTTTGTGGAGAAATATCACCCTAACAAAGCTGTTGCAAGCCGTGTCTAACATGTTCAATGACAATGCCTTGTCCCATTTTAGGCAAATCTTAAAGAGACACCAGAAACAGACCTCTCTGGACAGGGGTACAGTGTGACAGGGGTACAGTGACTCTCAAGCTGGTCCTAGTGCCAGTAAAAGACAAAGGAGAGAAGTAACCCCAGATAGGGCCTTGGTACCTGAAGTCCTTATAGAAGGGGATTCCTCTTCCAAACAATAACCTCTCCTCCTCCCTCTCCCCTCCTCGCCATCTTCCATACGCCAACAAGAGTCTTCAATTAAGGAAAAAGTGATGTTAAATGTTCATTTATCCATTTCATTAGTAATTTATATTTATTTCTCATTGTTTTCTGTATGTAAAACTATAGTTAATCTCTGTAAAATGTATTTTTTGTTAATATTTTTGGGTGTCTGGAATGGATTAATTGGATTTACATAATTTCTTATGGGAAATACTGCTTCAGTTTTCGTACGATTCGGTTTTCGTCAGACTTTTTAGAACGGATTAATCATGAAAACCGAGGTTCCACTGTACAATGAGTTTTTGCATAGGATGAGTCAGGTACGGAGGGACAGTGGTGTGCAGAGGTCTGGTGATGCCCAGGGCCAACTCCTTGATTGTATGCCCCAAATCACTATCTTATTTCCCTCTCTAATTGGACCCCTTGCCCTTTGGATGCCCGGGCCACTGCCCCTTTGGACCCCCTCCCCTCTGCATGCCACTGTGGAGGGATGCTGAGAAGGGTTTTGTGTCTTGTGTTATGCCTGTGTGTTTTGTTGCAGCTGTCAAGGAAAAGTTTCAGAGGAGATTTAAAATGGAGTTTTATGTTCAATATATTTAGTAGGCACAGTAATATGAGTGCATATTTTGTATATTAACCCTTTCAGGGTCCAAGCCGTAGATCTACACATTGTCCACAGGGTCCAAACCGTAGATCTACGCCATGATCTCAGCTCACTCAGATAAGCTGTGATCAGTAAATTTGGGCCTAGATTTGAGAGAATGCATCTACAGTGGACCCCCGGTGTTCGTGATGCTCCAAACTCGAACAATTATGTAAGTGTATTTTTGTAAGTGCTTTTGTAAGTGTATTTTTGGGGGTCTAAAAGGACTAGTCTAATTTACATTATTCCTTATACCCCTTCTACCTGTCCTTTGTGTTAGTGTGACTTTGTAAATGGTCCAAGTTGGACCGAAACGTAGTCGTAAGCACCTCTCTTTTTTATATGTGCGGGTTGTGTGTGTATGGAATAAATTTGTTTGGTAACGGCACTTGAACAGCATTCTGGAACGAAAAAATCATGAAAACCGGGGGCCCACTGTATGTGGTAAGTGTGCACCATATAAAGTAAATCCTGAAGCACGCAGTGCATAATGAAAAAAAAACTGTGACTGTGTTTTTTAATTAAAACAGCAACTTTGTGGTGTATTTTCATATGGTTTTTAAGGTTGTATTTACGGTTTCTTGGTCTCATTTGATAGAATGGAAGATATATTACAGAAATAGAGATGATTTTGATTGGTTTTAGTACTGAAAATAGCTTCTAATTGAGCTCAAAGTAGCGGAAATGTTTGATTCTTGCTGATTTTCAAGAGAAAACAAATCACATCATGCGACCAACACACATCAACTAGTGGGTCTAATAGTATATGTTTACAAATGCACTGATAGTGTTTATACAATTATTACAATATTGCATAAGAGTAATTCATCTATTTTTTGGTGTGAATAAAAATTCTTTATGTAAATAAAAATGGAATTCATCTGTAAAGCCTGGAAATGTAACTAATAAACAGAGGAAATGTTATTTTAGTGCCAGGAATGCCTGCACTGTTTATTTGGATGCTGTTTTGAAATTGGAAATTTTGAACTTTGTGTGATATTGGCGAAATTACAAATTTCTGATCACTTTATTGGCCACTTGAAAAAGTTGATTGGGCAGTTTCTTGTGCTCAATCAATAAAATAGAAGTAATACTAACAAAATAGCTAAGAATTTGGTCAACTGGAATAATGTAATTGGCCTAAAATAGGAGTCAAAGTAGGCAAAATCGCCGAAATGTACAGTAGACCGTCATTTAACACAATAGTTACGTTCCTGAAAACGCCTTGTTAGGTAAAATCGTGTAAGATGAACTGAAGAACTTATGGGAAAATAGGGTTACGTTACTGGGAGCCCCTAAAAAGCCAAACAACTTTTTTTAGACCAACAGATCTTACAAAAATAAAAGTGAATATATAATTGTAGTTCATTATTGTGATGTATTGTGTTGTTTTTACTGCTTAAGACTACAAATGTAACAGAAATAGTATTTCTTACCTTAAATTGTGGGTGCTGGTGTTTGTGGATGATTGTGAAGAGAGTGGAGAGTTATGCTGTGGCCCTACTGGGCTCAGGTGGATGGTAGAGGTTCTGGTACTGAAGTCGATGGTTGTACTGAGTGTCTAACTTTAAGTCATTCAGTAAGTCAGTCAAGTCATTCAGTAAGTCAGTCAAGTCATTCAGTAAGTCAGTCAAGTCATTCAATAAGTCAGTCAAGTCATTCAGTAAGTCAGTCATGTCATTCAGTAAGTCAGTCAAGTCATTGAGTAAGTCAGTCAAGTCATTGAGTAAGTCAGTAAAGTCATTCAGTAAGTCAGTCAAGTCATTGAGTAAGTCAGTCAAGTTATTGAGTAAGTCAGTCAAGTCAGTGAGTAAGTCAGTCAAGTCATTCAGTAAGTCAGTCAAGTCATTCAGTAAGTCAGTCAAGTCATTCAATAAGTCAGTCAAGTCATTCAGTAAGTCAGTCACAGTCATTCAATAAGTCAGTCAAGTCATTCAGTAAGTCAGTCAAGTATTCAGTAAGTCAAGTCATTCAGTAAGTCAGTCAAGCCATTCAGTAAGTCAGTCAAGCCATTCAGTAAGTCAGTCAAGCAATTCAGTAAGTCAGTCACTTGCAGAAACACTTGTATGCTTACTGGGTGCCATGATTGCTTGGCAGATTTATCAAAATGCAATGAAAATGAGAAAATGCATGTAAATAAACACAGCGAGCTTCCCGATTATTGTCATCCTACACGCGTATGAACCAAACTAAAGGCTGGGAGGGTGGTGGTGGGTGAGGGTTTCGGGGGATAGCAGTAGGTCTCCCCCACTGACTCAATGGTGTAACCCACTGCAGACGACTGAGCACTCAAAAAAAATTTCCCCTCCCGTGTAAAGTTAATTTTATGTTGTGTTTGATAAAAATGTTCCGCAATTCTTCAATCGTGCAATACCCAAATCGTGCCACATAAACTCTTGCTAAATGACGGTCTACTGTAAATATCACAGACAGTCAAATTTGCGATAGTGTAATTTCGTCAGTTTTCCACCAAATTTCGTACTTTTTGTTTTACATATTACCTTCAGAAAAAAGATTCTCTACCATTTCATAAGAAAAAAATTCTTGGACCCTGTGGACAATGCGTAGATCTACGGCTTGGACCCTAAAAGGGTTAAGCAAGTTCAAACTCTTCAAGAGCTGGGGGATGTGTTGTCTGGCACAGGAATGGGTGATAATCCACAGAGCAGCTTTTTGTTGGGTTATTAAATGTGATTTGGTGTAGTAGATTCCCAGACACAAATACCATAGGTAAGGTAAGGGTAGATCAGAAAGTGGTATAGCATAAATAATGTTGTTTGGGGTATATAGTACTGTATCTTAGAGAGGATGCCTACTGTTTTGGAGACCTTCTTGATTATGTGATGGATTTCTTTTTTTAACAAACTGGTCATCTCCCACCAAGGAAGGGTGACTCCCAAAAAAAAAGATGAAACATTTTCACCATCACTCATTCCATCACTGTCTTGCCAGAGGGGCACATACACTACAGTTGAAAACTGAAAATATCCCTACCCCTCCTTCAGAGTGCGGGTACTGTACTTCCCACCTCCACCTTACAGAATGCAGGCAATGTACTTCCCACCTCCAGGGTTTAAGTCCAGCTAACCGGTTTCCCTGAATCCCTTTGTTACTTTGCTTACACTCCAACAGCATGTCAATCATAAGAACCATTTGCCTCTGCTCGCTCCTGTCTAACACTCTCATGCATGCTTGCTGAAAGTCTTAAGCCCCTTCCACACAAAACCTCCTTTACCCTCTCCCTCCAACCTTTCTTAAAATGACCAATACCCCACCTTCCCTCCACTACTGATTTATATACCCTCCAAGTCTTTCTAATTTGCCCCATCCTCTCTAAATGTTTGAACCACATCAACAACCCCTCGTCATCCCTTTAGATAATACTTTTAGTAACCCCACACCTCTCTCTAATCTCCTAGCTACAGATTTTCTGCATAATATTCATACCATACATTGTCCTCAGACATGATATTTCCACTGCCTCCAGTTTTCTCCTTGTTGCAACATTCACAACCCATGCTTCACACCCATATAGACAAAGACAAAGATTTATTTCATCATGATACAATGTCTGTACAGAGATGGCTAACATTTAGTTATGCATGAAGAAAATGCATAGTTATGCTGAGCATTTTGGGCAAGCTTTAAACTAACTTTTGGTTTCATTACCTTTGGAAAAAGGTTCTCTATCATTTCATAAAATAATTTTTTTTTCTAAATTCTTTGACCATAATAGCAAGTTTAAGATAAGGGGTCTCAACCCTGATAGGGTTAATCCCATCAATCCCAGTTGCTTTACCCCCTTTCATTTTATCCACAGCCTCAACACTTCTGCAACACCACATCTGGCTCTTCCTCACTCCTACAAGACGTTATACCTCCCTGGCCAATTCATGAAATAACAGTTTCCCTATCTTCAACAACATTTAACAGATCTTCATAATATTCCCTCCATCTTCCCGATACCTCTAACTCTCCATCTACTAACTCTCCTCTCCCTCTCCTATTTTCAACTGTCAAATCCATTCGCTCCCTAGGCTTTCTCAACTTATTAATCTCACTCCAAAACTTTTTCTTATTCTCAGCAAAATTTGTTGACAGCATCTCACCCACTCTCTCATCTGCTCTCCTTTTACATTCCTTCACCACTCTAACCTCTCTCTTTCTCTCCATATACTCATCCCTCCTTATATCACTTCCAGTTTGCAAAAGCCTCTCATATGCTAATTTTTTCTCTCTTACTACTGTACCTCATCATTCCACCAACTGCTCTTCTTCCCTCCCATACCCACCCTCCTATCTCCACAGACTTCTACTGAATAACACTGCATTCTTAAATCTACCCAATACCTCTTCAATCTCATTGCCTTTACTCTCACTAGTCCATCAGTCTACCAATAGTTGTTTATATCTTACCCTAACTGCCTCCTCCTTTAGTCTATAAACTTATGCCTCTCTCTTACTTGCTGATATCATTCTCCTTGTATCCCCCATCTACCTTTTACTTTCACTGTAGCTACAACTAAAAAACGATTTGATACATGTGTTGCCCATCTATAAACATGCACATACTGAAGTATACCCATCAACCTTTTATCTACCAATACATAGTCCCACAAGCTACTATCATTTTGCCCTATATCTCATATACTTATTTATCCTTTTTTCTTAATTAAAATATGTACATGTACATTACCTATTACCAAGCCATTTTCTATACAAAGTTCAATCAAAGGCCCCCCCCATTATCATTTACCCCTGGCACCCCAAACTTACCAACCTCACTCTCTATGTTGTAATAATGTTATCATTCAATGCAATATGCCCATACTAGCCAAATCAATTTTTATAAAAAGTAATAAACAATGACTTACAAAACATGAAGAGTATTTAGATATATCATTAAAAACAAGAGTATAGTCAAACCATAAATTCACAAGAGTTATGCAAATTTAGAATTTGTGACCACTACTAAATTTTTTCTGTATACATAATATATTTTCTTTCATATTTGGTCTATACACACACAACCCGCACATATAAAAGGGAGGAGCTTACGACGACGTTTTGGCCCGACTTGGACCATTTACAAAGTCACACTAACACACAGAGACGGAGGAAGGGGTATTTATAGGCAGGCAGACAGGGAGGGTACAGAGAGTGGGGAAATAATGGAGTAAGTAGTGGAAGTGGTAGTAGTAGTAATAGTAGTAGTGGAGACAGTCATATTCTAGGAAGGGAGCACTGCAATGAGGCTAGCGGCCCAAGGGTGGGACGAGACACAGAGGGAGGAAAAGGCAATAAAATGAAGGACAAAATACAAGGCAAAGAAAAGAAAGAAAGGAAAACCCATAGGAGAAAAAGGAGAAGGGGAAGAGATGAAAGGGAAGGAATCAGGTTAAGTCACGGGTGTTCTGAAGTTTAGAGCATTTAACAATGTAATGAGAAACTGGCCGATCTCTTTCTGACAGACTCAAGGAGCACAAAAATAGTGTTAGGCTTGCCGACACTAATAATGCCCTTTTCTGTCATGTCAGAGATCACAGTCATCTTATTGATTGGTCTTCTGCTAAAACTGTCTACCCTACGTCCAACTTTCATAGTCGCCGCCTGGTTGAATCCTCCCTTATACACAACTTTCCCTGTATGAATCTTAGCCCTGGCTTTGTCTCTGTTGATGCTTTCCTCTCTCATTACATTGATAAATGCTCTAAACTTCAGAACACCAGTGACTTAACCTGATTCCTTCCCCTTTCATCTCTTCCCCCTTCTCCTTTTTTCTCCTATGGGTTTTCCTTTCTTTCTTTTCTTTTGCCTTGTATTTTGTCCTTCATTTTATTCGCCTTTTCCTCCCTCTGTGTTCTCGTCCCACCCTTGCGGGCCGCTAGCCTCATTGCAGTGCTCCCTTCCTAGAATATGACTGTCTCCACTACTACTATTACTACTACTACCACTTCCACTACTTACTCCATTATTTCCCCACTCTCTTGTACCCTTCCCTGTCTACCTGCCTATAAATACCCCTTCCTCCGTCTCTGTGTGTTAGTGTGACTTTGTAAATGGTCCAAGTCGGGCCGAAACGTCGTCGTAAGCTCCTCCCTTTTATATGTGCGGGTTGTGTGTGTATTGTTCCAGTCACGGTATTGTGCCTTTTTTGTTATATATTTGGTCTAGTTTTGAGCTTCAGAAAAAAATTCATCTATTTAACCCTTTCAGGATCCGTCCTGTAGTTCTACGGCTTTGAAGCCAGGGTCCAAACTGTACAACTACGGCTTGAGCTCAGCTCACTCAGATAACCTGTGAGCGGTAAATTTGGGCTTACATATGAGAGAACACATGTGGTAAGTGTGCACCACATAAAACAAATCCTGCAGCACGCAGTGCATAATGAGAAAAAACTGCAACCGTAATTTTGGATTAAAACAGCAACTTTGCAATGTTTTTTCCTGTTTTTTACAGTTGTATTCGCGATTTCTTGGTCTCATTTGATAGAATGGAAGATATATTACAGAAATAGAGATGATTTTGATTGATTTTAGTAATGAAAATTGCTTGAAACTGAGCTCAAAATAGCGGAAATGTTCAATTTTTGCCGATGTTCAAGAGTAAACAAATGTCGTCACGAGTCTAATATGCATCAGCTGGTGGATCTAATATACGCTCATGAATGTGCTGGTATTAATTATACAATTATTACAACATTGCATAACAGTAAATCTTCTATTTTTTGGTGTGAATAAAAACTCATCATGTGAATAAAAAATAAAAATGGAATTCATTTGTAAAGACTGAAAACATAACTAATGAACAGAGGAAATGTTAGTTTAATGCCAGGAATGCCTGCATTGTTTATTCTGGATCCTATTTTGAAATTGGAATATTTTGAACTTTGTATTAAATTGGCTAAATTACCAATTTCCGATCACTTTACTGGGTAGTTGAAACAGTTGAGTGGGAGATTTCTTGTGCTCAATCAATAAAATAGAAGTAATACTAGCTAAATAGCTAAGAATTTGGTCGACTGGAATAAGGTAATTAGCCTAAAATGGGAGTCAAAGTTGGCAAAATCCCCAATGCATAACTATCGCTGACGCATCAAATATTCGCTAGAGCGTAATTTCGTAAATTTTCCATCAAATTTCATACTTTTTGCTTTATCACCTACAGAAAAAAATTCTCTACCATTTCATAAGAAAAATAACAAAAAAACTTTTTGAAAATTCTTGGACCCTGGCTGTCACTCTGGACCCTGAAAGGGTTAACCCATTAACTGTCCAAACGTAGATCTACATTCTTGCCGCTAGCAATCCAAACATAGCTCAACATTTATTTTTCCTGCCTCCAAATTTGGGACAATTGGCCTGAGATGCCTGGTCAGTATAGAATGGGTCTTAACACTTAGTGTGCACAGTATTAAAAAAATCTGGGACTACTTAATACCTTGTGGGAGCACCAGTTCAACTGAGCACCAGCTAGAGCAAACAGCATGGCAAACACCAGAGATTCCCTGATGTCATGTCGTATTAACACTCCCCTTTTAAGAGGAAAGTGATGTTGATTCCAAGTTTAGTGGCTTTGAGATGGATGTGGCCACAAGTGGTCAAGGAAATATCAAAAACCTCGATAACAACCCATGAGCAACATTTGTTCAACATCCTTTAAATTTTGATACTACTGGTAGTGTCATCCTGCCAGGATGTCCTATAACCTATGCCCTAAGTAAAGAGAAACAATTCTGGAACATGTGTAATCCATGTTTGGCAGGCCTGGTGGCTGGCAGGTCAGGTGGCTGGCTGGTCGGGTGGCTGGCTAGGTGGGTAGCTGATTGACTTTGGATGTCTCTATCTCCGTCTGTATCTATCTCTGCCTGTTTCTGTATCTCTGTCTGTCTCTATCTCTGTCTCTGTCTGTCTCTGTCTATCTCCATCTCTGTCTATGTCTATCTCTGTCTATCTCTGTCTCTGTCTATCTCTCTATCTCTGTCTCTGTCTATCTCTGTCTCACAGATACACTAAATAATTATACATACAGCCTCTCCTCACTTAACGATGGAGATAGGGACCTAAGACCCCGTCAGTAAACGAATTCGTCACTAAACAAGGAGCATACTATAATGGTAGTAGATTTGCATCAACCATCTTTGATATTGTTTTAATGTCACCTTTACACCATTTATAACATTTCTGGTATATTTTTAAATGTTTATACAGCAGTGTACTGTATATTGAAATAAACAGAATTGAGGAAATCAGCTCTAATATACATTATTTAGGTACAAATACTGGTCAGTCAGAGAGCCCGTCGTAAGTCCGAGGCGTCAGTAAACGAGTACATCGCTAAGTGAGGAGAGGCTGTAAGGTAAATTACCTAGAATAACCCAAAAAATCCAGACATAGTGCTATACTGTGCTTGTAGATATAAGGCATAATAAGCATGACTGGCAAATAATACAGTGGACCCCTGGTCATCGGCCGTAATCCGTTCCAGAAGGTCGGCCGATGACCGAAATAATATTTCCCATAAGAATTAATGTAAATACAATTAATCCATTCCAGACAAAAATATCAACAAAAAAATATTTTTTTAAGATTAACTATAGTTTTACATACACAAAACAATGAGAACTAAATAAAATGACTAAAGAAATGGATAAATGAACATTTAAATCACTATTACATACCTTTATTGAAGGCAGAAGGAGAGTATTGTTTGGAGACAGAACAAAATAGTCCTTAAATATGATACTAATATCAACACTACGGCTTATTTATCTATCACAATTCATCTAATATGACATAATAAACAATATTAATAAGGTAGAAACATGACATATACTCTAGAATGAATAAAACATGTCATTACGAATGTCATGAGTGGTATTGTGTTGTTTATTGTTGGGTGTATAAGGGCCACTAAAAGATAAGCCTTACATAGTGGTAGTGAAGGCAGCAGCAGAGGCGGCGGTGTTGTCAGTAGCCCTATATACAGTGGTACCCCGGTTTACGATATTTTTTCATTCCAGAATGCTGTTCAAGTGCCATTACCAAACGAATTTATCTCCTTAAGAAATGTTGTAAAATAGACTAGTCCTTTTAGACCCCCAAAATTACACTTACAAAAGCATTTAAAAAAATAAACTTACATAAAAGGGTGAGTTTGGGGACCATCGTAAACCGGGGTACCACTGTACCTCAAACAACAATGGAGGAGTTAGGTTTTGTGTCGTCATTTTTTTATCGCTTAATCGCTTAACTTACTTGCTACATTGTTAATGCTACACTTTATCGCTGGCTGGCGCTTTAGCCTTCATCGACTCCTGCCGCTTTAGTATCATACATATCGTACAATCACTGAAGAAGGCACATTCTCCCCTCTCAGCCCTTTACCAAAGGGCTGGCACTCTGAACTTTCTTTGGCCCCATGGTGGCTTATTTCATAGTCACAATCAATAAACAAGCACCAAAATGAATGGATGAACACACAGAGTATGTATTCCTTACTCAACAAGAGAGAGACGCAGACCAGGTGTGATACGCGTGAGGAAGTGGCATCGCCAGTGGGTTGACAAGTCCCATACGGCCGATCACCGGAAGCCGAAAAACCAGCCTATCACCGAGTTGGCCGATATCAGGAACGGCCGATAACCGGGGGTCTACTGTACGCATTTTCACTTGTTCAGGAATCAGACGTGACGACTCTGCATTGTGTGTAATACCTGTTGGTTCTGAGACAGAAAGAGAGACAAGCAAACAGAGAGACAGGAAGACAGACATACAGGCAGACAGAAAGACAGATAAGCAGAGACAGAGTTAGACAAATAAACAGACAGACAAACAAACAGATAGACAAACAGATAGACATGTGAAAATAAACAAACCCAAAGCAGTGCACGATCATCAAGTGTCACTCCAATTCTGCACTGTCAGCAGTGGAGTGATACTCGTCCTACACCATGCTTCAAGGAGTTTCATATATACTCCAGTGTGTCTAAAACATTGCTGGGACCTATAAATACTTTGTACATATTTCTAGACAATAGTAAATGACCAAAGCAGGTGAAAATGTTCACCTGTCAGTGTGTTTGTGACTATTTGAGTACTATTTCAGTACCTAATATTAGTGTCAAAACAAACATTGGCTATGAAATCACAAAAACTACTACAAATTGTAATTATCTGAACAAAAATTATATAAATTAAAAAAAAAAAAAAAAAAACGAGGAAAAAAGGTATATCGGCAACACTTCTGCAAGCGGCAGGACTCCATGTTGCTGTCAGGTGAGCATCCAGCGTCAACTTCCTGGTCTTATATCTCGGTAAGTACTGACCCTAAAAAAAATTTTTTTTTTTTTGGTCTTATTACACACAGAAAATTGCCCTCTTTAATTTAAAAAAAAAAATCAAAATATTCGGAGTGCTGAGCAAGAGAACGTAGATCTACATTTGGACAGTTAACGGGTTAAACAACACTATAACCTGAATAATACTGGCAACCCATGAGTATGGGTCATACATCAAAAACATTTTGAATGAAAGACTGTGATTAGTTTTCAGTGTAGTGGCTGTGCACCATACCTAAGAAAAATGGTTATCACAAAATACTTTGAATAACTGATATCATTTTAAGATACCTTCACTAATACAGACATTTAGTATGGAGCATTATTACAGTATATTCACAAAGCTCTAAACCTGTAAAAGTCATTCAGCAGTACAATGCCATAGGTGAAAAAGATGGTGGAGGGGAAGAGATGGAGGAAAGAGATGGTGGAGGGGAAGAGATGGTAGAGGAGGAGAGATGGTGGAGGAGGAGAGATGGAGCTGATGAGAGGAGGATATTGGTAGACTGGGAAGAGTAAAGGGGTTTAAATGAAGGAGATTTAGTTAATGTACAGTGACTGACCTCACCTCTGTCTCGCTACCCTTCACTCTGACAACTTTAGTCTGAGTAATGGTGAGCCACTTTGTGTGAACAAGGAAGTAGTCCCGGGTCTCTGATGTTGTGACATGAATTGTCACACTGCCATGAAATAACTTGGTTGATAGATTGGGTTGCAAAAATAAATCATAGTGATCAGGGTGGATAGACTTCGGAAGTCGGAAACTCTCCTCCCATGGGACACCAGGAGGCTCTGTCTTTCTGTGAACCTTTTCCTGCATTGTACCTGAAACAAAATTGACATTTATAATACCAGTACATTACCTAGTCTACTATAACAACTCCAGAACTATCAACACATTTAGGGTTACATTCTGATGAACCTATCATATATTGAAAAATATCCTAAGTCGAATATGAATATATGATGTGATAAATAAATAAATAAATAACTAGTGTTACTGAATAAGTAAATAAACAATTACTGTAACTGAATACCAGTATTGAAAAGTAAATAAATGAATACAGAGGTTATCCTATCCTATTGTACCAGAAGCAAGAGACACTCTTGGGTATTTAGTAGACATAATGGGCTTAGGAAAATTTAGTTAACCCTTTCAATGTCGGTGCCGTAGTACTACGGCTTGCAAGCCAGTGATGGTGCCATAGCATTACACCATAATTCTAGCGGCTTCAAATCTAGTGGGAAAAAGCAGGTAGACCTACATGTGAGAGAGTGGGTCTGCGTGGTCAGTGTGCGCAGTTCAGTAGGGCCTCGCTTTTCGGCGTTTCATCTTACAGCGAGTTCAAATTATGACCAAAACTTTCTATACGGCGAGCGGTCTTCCAAATATGGCGTGCGCCACCCGGTTTGTTTACATTTTTCGTGAGCACATTTCTTTATTATGTAATAATCGCTCTTGGGCACATTAACCCTTAAACTGTCCAAACGTAGATCTACGTTCGCTCGCGTAGCGCTCCAATCTTTATTTTCTCCATTTGAAAGCATGTAAAAAAAAAGTAATCTACGTTCGGAGCACTACGCGAGCGAACGTAGATCTACGTTTGGACAGTTTAAGGGTTAAATGTTCTATTTTACGTCAATACAGTAGAACCCCGAGTAACGATCTGTCCGAATAACATTTTTCGTGTAAAGGTTGCTTTTTACGGTCATTATTTTTCTTGTGTAGCGATTTTTACTCGTGAAGTGGTCCGTACCAGACCTGTCTGCTTGCCTGCGCTTGCGCGCCTCGCTGCGCAGGACACCAGTCTAGTGTTGTTTACACTTGAGTGAACAATACCCAGCGCGCTCTTTCAAACATTTCACAATAAATTTATTGTGTTTATTGCTGGTTTAATGATTGTCACTGTGAAATAAGTCACCATGGGCCCAAAGAAGCTTCACAGCCAGTGATAAAGTGTAGCATTAACAGTGTAGCAATGGAAATAAGTCACTCTGTCTGACTTTTTTGGGTTATCCTAGGTTTTCTACACATATGCTGCTATGTATGATAATCTATGTATAACTGGATTTGTGTATACCTGAATAAACTTACTTAAGTTAAGCAATTAATCGATAGAAAATGACGACACAAAACTTAAGTTCTACAATGTTTGAGGATTATAGGGACACTGACATTCAGTGTCCCTATTTACACTTACCAAGGTAAGTGTAAATATTTCTTATTTATATAAGTGAATATTTCTTATTTATAAATTAAAGTGTAAATATTTCTTATATATAAATTATGCACATTATTTGTGTGATAGTGGTGGTGGCTTTCTGCTGCCGCCGACCACCACAACGGCTTATGGTCAGTGGCCCTTATACCCAACAACAACAACACACTACCACTAGTCCTTACATTCGTAATGACATGTTTTATTCATTCTAGAGTTTATATCATGTTTCTATGTTATTAATATTGTTTATTATGTCATATTAGATGAATTGTGCTAGATAAATAAGCTGTAGAGATGATATTATTGTCATATTGAAGGACTATCTTGTCCTGCCTCCAAACAAACTCTCCCGACTCTCTCATACGCCAACAAGAGTCTTCAATAAATGTAAAACTTATTTAACTGTTCATTTGTCCATTATAATTAGTGCTTTATATTTATTTCTCAATGTTTTCTGTATGTAAAAACTATAGTACAGTGGACCCTCGCTATTCAAACATCCTTCATTCCAGAATGCTGTTCAAGTGCTGTTACCAAACGAATTTATTCCCATAAGGAATTATGTAAATTAGATTAGTCCATTTCAGACCCCCAAAAATACACTTATAAAAGCACTTACAATAATAAACTTAAATAAAAGGGTGAATTTTGGAGTGTTTGAATAGCGAGGGTCCACTGTATTTATTCTTTAAAAAAATTAATTTTTTGTGAATATTTTTGGGTGGAAACGGATTAATTGTATTTACATTATGTATTTCTTATGGGAAACAAGGTTTCGACTTTCGAACAATTTGAGTTAAGGTCTAGCTCCTGGAATGGATTATAACCGAAAGTCAAGGGACCACTGTAATACTAATAATAATCACTCTTGGGATAATAATAATCACTCTAGGACTTGTGGTAGCCAGGCGACTTGTAGTCCAACATCAGAGAAAATGTGTACACTATAATATTACTGGGGGTAACTAGAAAATTACTCCTTTCATATGCCTTCACTCAGGGCGTCATTTCTTCTAAAAATGGTGTTACATGAGAATGGGAGTGTTTCTCATTATTTATTCTACTGTATCAACGTGGAGACAACTTGTACACAATGTAAAGTGACGAAAACCAGACACATTCGCCTGGTTTGTTTACATTACGTGTGGGTGGGGAGGGCTGCACTGGCTGGCTATCCACACTTCCCAAACCTGACTTCCTACAAATAAAACTCACCTCTCACCCTACATTAACATTACAAATATTTTAAGGTAAGTAATGAGTGTTCTGTACAGGTCTCCCTCAACATTCGCGAGGGTTAGGGGATCAAGAGCCTCGCGAATGTTGAAAAATCGCGAATGTATTTTGCCCCAATATATTGTACGGAAATATAATACAATACTGCTTCCTTAACCTATTGAACCATGAACAATCATAAAACATGAAAACATCATAAAATAATGTACTATATACATGTTATGGTGACATGGGCTGGCTGTGGAGGGAGGCTTGTAATAGTATAATTATACAATATTTTATAGTGGGGTGAAGTGTCATGGGGAATCACGAGTTACTGACACACTGCTCCTTCTCCATCTGCTGTAGCTCTGCCCACTTTGTAATGATGCCAAATGCTGAATTAAATACGCATATTAAAAAAAAAAAATGAAACTCCAACTTGATAACTTTATTTTAATTTGCATAACTCTTATATATTACAGAAAACAATAAAACGTAAAATACAAATACAACGAGATAAGCTTACAGAAAAATACATTAAATTCACCACCTAACATCGTTATGAAGTGGGAGGAGCTATTGGAGGGAGGGAGAGGCCAGCAGTAACATTCAGTGTCCGGTGAGTTGTCATGGGTGATGGATGTTAGCCTTAGTGCTAATAAAATGTTGTGTAATTACACTAATATTAGTAATGAAGGTTATCTATCTATTACATTTATTCCAAATTTATATCAGAAACATGATAAATACCCTAGAACTGTAACAAAGACGCTGAAATGAATAATATATGCCATATTATGCGAGGGGTAAGAGGAGGAGGCTGCCACTCATAAGAGTTGTTTACATCAGGGTAAACATGCCTAGATCACTGTATTATTAGAATAATAATACAGTGAACCCCCGAGTAACGTAAAAACTTCTTTCCAGAAGCCTGCTCAACTGCCATTACCGAACGAATTTACTCCCTTAAGGAATAATGTCACGTAGGTTAGTCTATTTCAGACCCCCAAAAATACAATTCCACAAGAACTTACAATATTATACTTACATAATTGTACGATTTCTGGGGTGTTCGTTACTCGGTGGTCCACTGTAATTTATAATAATTTATAATTGATCTGGAGCACTTTAAATGTCATCAGTATTTGGTAGCTGACATTTAGAGCACTCCACAGCGATTATTATTTATTATTATTATTATTTATTATTATCACTTGTCACAAAACTCACAGAGGGAAAATTCTTAGGAATCCACCTTGACAGTGGCCTCAAATTTAAGACACATATACATCAAATTTCCAAGAAAGTCTCCAAGACTGTAGGAATACTATCCAAGATAAGGTACTATGTTCCACAACCAGCTCTCCTTTCCCTTTATCACTCACTCATTTACCCCTATCTCACCTATGGAATCTGTGCATGGGGCTCAACAATAAATCACCTCAAACCATTAATAACACAACAAAAGGCTGCAGTTCAAATGATAACAAATTCCCACTCTAGACAACATACTCCACCTATATTCAAAAGTCTGAACTTACTCACCATACAAGACATCCATACTTTTTACAGTGCCTATTACATACATAAAACACTAAACTCAAATATTAACCCACAACTCAAAATCCTCCTAACCAACCTTAACAGGACACATGAAAATAACACAAGGCACAGATCACTATTCGATGTTCCCCGCGTCCACCTCACACTATGCAAAAACGCAATGCACATCAAAGGCCCAAAAATTTGGAATTTATTACCTATGATTACCAAAGAAACCCGGTCTGTACATCAATTCAAAACTCTGCTAAAAAAACACCTATTTGCCCAAAACTAAATACCCACTACTTTATATTACCTACAAAGTTATTAAATAACTTTACACTGCCTCAAAAATAGCATTATTCACTGTGTTACTCCCCTAGCCTCAATACCCCCTACAAAATTGCTCAAAGAAAAATAATTTATCAAACATAATCTAGTACAAATGTTGAAACTTATACCTCATAATGTATATGCCATGTTATATCTTATAATGTATAAACCACCTAATATAAAGAAATCCATCCTCATGTACCCTTGTGCTCTTTGTAACTCATCTAATGACCATATAAACTATTATTGCAAAACAAATTATTGATTTAATTTGTTTAATCTGATTTAATAATTCTAGTATGTAGACATATAAAACTGTAAATGATCCAAAATTATAAAACTATTATGTTTCAAAAATGTCATGCTCAAATTTTGTTCAAATTTCATAGCTTAAATGCTCAACTATACTTATATCGTAAACTGTCTACTATAATTCTTACCTTTTAGCCTAAAAATCCCTTACTTAATTGCTCAATGAGAAATAGTTTACCAAATATAATATAGTACAAATGTTAAAACTTATACCTCATGTATCCTTAAGTACCCTTGTGCTCCTTGTAACTCATCTAATGACCATATACAGTGGTACCGTTTACGATGGTCCCCAAACTCACCCTTTTATGTAAGTTTATTTTTAAATGCTTTTGTAAGTGTAATTTTGGGGTCTAAAAGGACTAGTCTATTTTACAACATTTCTTAAGGAGATAAATTCGTTTGGTAATGGCACTTGAACAGCATTCTGGAATGAAAAAATATCGTAAACCGGGGTACCACTGTAATTTGTTATTACAGCACATATTGCTTAATCTGATTTAATTAATTTTATAAATAAGACAAAAGCATAAAACTATGTTTCAAAAATGTCATAGTCTAAACTATTCAAATTTCATAGCTTAAATACTCAACTATACTCATATTGTAAACTATCTACTAAAATTCTTACCATTTAGTTTTAAGTTAATTAAGTCTGCCCAAAATGCCCTGCATATTAGGGGCTTTTGGCATGTACACCTCATAACATCTCATAACAAATTGTAACTCTTTGTATCATGTCCAAATAAACTACTATTATTATTATTATTTATTATTATTATTTCCCTACAATATATTGTAGTAAAATACTGCTTCCTTAATCTATTGAACCATGAACAATCATAAAACACATGAAAACATCGTAAAATATTGTACTATATAGTACTACATACATGTTATACTGTAGTTTAATTACAAATAATGAACAAACAAAATACTCAGTGAGTGAGTGGCAGGCGGGCTGGCTGGCGGGTCGGAGGGAGGGTAGTAGGGACGCGCAGGTGGCGGGAAACTTAAAAATGATTTGGTGGCTGGGAATTTGGCGGTTGGGAATTCGCGAATGTGTGAAGCCCACGAAAGTGGAAAAGGCACATGTTGAGTGAGACCTGTATATGCATTTTATTGCTCTAGGGCATTTAATGTCGTAGTAGGTTGGAGTGGCCAGGCAGGATGCCATCTCCCACACGACTTTCTCCAAATAAATACTTTTCACTTCTCATCCTACAGTAAGACCATTAAGACAACAAATATTTTAAGGTAAGTAATGAGTGTACTGTATATGCATTTTATCGCTCTAGGGCGCTTAATGTCATAGTAGGTGGGAGTGGCCAGGCAGGATGCCATACCTTCCACACGACTTTCTACAAATAAATACTTTTCACCTCGCACCCTACATTAAAACCATTAAGACTACAAATATTTTAAGGTAAGTAATGAGTGTACTGTATATGCATTGTATCACTCTAGGGCGCTTTAAGCATCGTAGTATAGTATGTGTGGGTGGGGTGGCCAGGAGGGCTACCATACCTACCACACCTGACTTCTTACAGTAAATACTACTCGCCTTTTGCCCTACATTAAGACTACAAATATTTTGAGGTAAATAATGAGTGAACCATGTGTGTACAGTGGACCCTCGGTTAACGAAAAAAATTCATTGCAGAAGCCTGCTCAAGTGCCATTACCGAACGAATTTACGTCCTTAAGAAATAATGTCATGTAGGTTAGTCTATTTCAGACCCCCAAAACTACACTTCCACAAGAACTACAAATTATACTTACATAATTGCACGATTTCCGGGGTATTCGTTAACCGAGGGTCCACTGTATTTTACTTTTTAATGCCTAGTTCTATTGCTAACTTAATATATGTTAGTGTAAACTTGTTATCTGGCATTTATATGCATTTATAAATGGAAAAAAATGAGTTCTGCTTTTCAGCGAAGTCTGCTTTCCGGCAGTAGCCTGGAACCTAACCTGCCTTATAAGTGGGGCCCTACTATATAAAAAATCCTGCAGGACGCATTGCATAATGAGAAAAAAAACTGTGTTTTTGGTTTAAAATGCCGAATTTGAGGTGTATTTTCGTATGGTATTTATGGTTGTATTCTCGTTTTCTTGGTCTCATTTGATGGAATGAAGATATATTACAGAAATAGAGATGATTTTGATTGGTTTCACAATGAAAAGTACCTTGAAATTGAGCTCAAAGTAGTAGAAATGTTAGATTTTTGCTGATGTTCAAGAGTAAACAATATGTCCAATACGTGTCCAACTGGCCAGTCTAATATGCAGTCATGAATGGGTTGACATTATTTATACAATTATTACAATAATGTAGTAGTCTGCATAACAGTAAATCTTCTATTTTTTGTGAGAATAAAAATTCAAAATGGAAAGCAAGAGTAATATAAGAGGGGCCTGGAGACATAACTAATGGACAGAATTTTTTTTATTTTAGTGCCAGGAATGTCTGCATTGTTTATTCTGGACCTTATTTTGAAATTGGCATCTTTTGAAATTTGTGTGAAATTGGCCAAATTGCCAATTTCTGACCACTTTATTGGGTAGTTGAAATTGGGAAATGGGCAGTTTCTTGTACTCAATTGATAGAACAAATGGAGTTCTAGTGAAATAGCTGAGTTTGGTCGACTGGAACAATGGAATTGGCCGTAAATAGGGCTCAAAGTGGGCGAAATTACCAATGCATATACAGTAGACTGTCGTTTAACACGGTTTTGTTTGCCACGTTTTGGTTATAGCACTATTGAAGAATTGCGGCATATTTTTGTATAACACTTTGTAAAATTAACTTAACATGGTTCAGTGGTTCAGTTTGCGGGAGGGGAAATAATTTGGAGCGTTGCCCACTGACTGTATTACTGACTGACTGACTTATTGACTTGCCTGACTGACTGACTTGACTTACTGACTTGGCTGACTTACTGATTGACTTACTGACTAGACTGATTTATGCACACTCCAGTACAACCATCTACATACTTCAGTACCAGAACCTCTACCATCCATCTCAGCCAAGTAGGGGCCACAGCATAACTCTCCACTCTCCACAATCTTCCACAAACACCAGCACCCACAATTTAACCCTCTGACTGTTTTGGTCATATATATACATCTTACGAGCCAATGTTTTTGATGTATTAATACGCCAAAATTCTAGTGTCTTAAAATCAAGCAGAGAAAGCTGGTAGGCCCACACGTGAGAGAATGGGTCTCCATGGTCAGTGTGCGCATTATAAAAAAAATCGGGGACCCAGTGGTGCATTGTGGGAACGCCATTTCAGTAGTCCTTGTTCAGCATGCCTAGCGGTAAGAAATAGCTGACTCTCTGGCGAATCTGGGACTCTTCTCTTCCCAAGTGATAGCTCTAACACAGATGGAAGTGTCAGTGACGATTAATTTCATGATTATGAGGAGTTTATGACTGAAAGCAATGCCCAGGATGCCAGAAGGAAGGACGAGATGAAAGGAAGGAAGGTAGGACGAGATGAAAGGAAGGAAGGAAGGTAGGACGAGATGAAAGGAAGGAAGGTAGGTAGGTAGGTAGGTAGGTAGGAAGGAAGGAAATAAGAAGGAAGGAAGGAAGGACGAGATGAAAGGAAGGAAAGAAGGACGAGATGAAAGGAAGGAAAGAAGGACAAGATGAAAGGAAGGAAAGAAGAAAAAGTAAGGAAGGAAGGAAGGAAAGAAGAAGGAAGGAAAGAAGGAAGGAAGGAAGGAAAGAAGTAAGGAAGGAAGGAAAAAGTCAGACAAAGTGACTTATTTCCATGTGGATGGTGGGGTGGGGAAGAAGGCATGGGACCCCATGGGTGTTGACAGACAGTAAGGGTGGTGAGTGATGGTATAATTTGTCATTTTGACAGCAGCCACACCCTGACTCGGCATATTTACAAGTCCACCCACACACAACAACCAGCTTACAGAAGCTTATAGCAGTTCTATGAACGTGTCCAGTGACTATATATGTGTGTATATACAGTGGACCCCCGGTTAACGAAATTAATCCTTTCCAGGAGCTATTACTTAATCTGCATCTTTCGTAATCCGAACCCTTATTTTCCATAAGAAATAATGTAAATACAATTAATCCGTTCCACAAAAAAATATTCACCAAAAATAAAATATAAATAACATTTACTTACCTTTATTGAAGAGACTTGCAGGCATCTGGAGGATAGGGAGGATTACAGGGGCATGAATGCTACACTCCCTGCATGCCTGCTACACTCCCTGCATGCCTGCTACACTCCCTGCATGCCTGCTACACTCCCTGCATGCCTGCTACACTCCCTGCATGCCTGCTACACTCCCTGCATGAATGCTACACTCCCTGCATGCCTGCTACACTCCCTGCATGCCTGCTACACTCCCTGCATGCCTGCTACACTCCCTACATGAATGCTACACTCCCTGCATGAATGCTACACTCCCTGCATGCCTGCTACACTCCCTCCATGAATGCTACACTCCCTGCATGAATGCTACACTCCCTGCATGAATGCTACACTCCCTGCATGAATGCTACACTCATTACATGAATGCTACACTCCCTGCATGCCTGCTACACTCCATGGTGACTTATTTCACAGTGACAATCACTAAACCACCAAAAAAGACACCAAATGTATTGTGAATGTTTGAAAGAGCACGCTGGGTAATGTTCTCTCAATGGTAAACAACGCTTCACTGGCGTCTTGCGCAGGCCAGGCACGGAGCAGGTGGACACGTCTAATACGTTTCGCTAACCGAGGATTTTTTCGGTAACTGATACCAAAAAAAGCTTTCGGTAACCGATTTTTTCGTTAACTAAGCATTTCATTAACCGGGGGTCCACTGTATATTATAGAAACCAGAAGTAAGGAAGGTAGATAGGAAGGAAGGAAAGAAGAAGTAAAGTAAAGTAAATTTTATTTCATTGCAGATTACATGGTATTGGTAGTTACAATGTAAATTGAGTGCAAAGAGAGCCACTGACATGCCATGGCATTAGGGGCAGCTTAATCTAGTATCTTAAAGACTATGTACTTAATATTAGAGCAATTTATTGAGTTTATTCTAGTTAAAAATTGTTTTCAAATTACAATATGATGAAATTTTACTGTTAAAATTATTAAATGATGATATTAGATTGTTAAGCAGGTGTTTAAAAAGAATTCTCAAATGAGTAATATGGAATTGAGAGTTATCTTAAGGAGAAGAATAACATTGAGCATTTTTGACATTAACTTATGAGTATTTAGTTTTGGGTGAGTAGGGGGTAACATAATAGTAACATATTAAAAATTGAGATTATCGTATAGGAAAGTAATAATGAGCATTTTTCAAAGTAGCTTATAGTATGATTATTTAGTTTTGGGTGAGTAGGTGGTTTTGAGTTGAGTCTTAAATTGATTTTCAGACAAGGTTATCTTAATATTTACTGGTAATGAATTCCAGATTCTGGGGCCCTTTATGTGCATAGAATTTTTACATAGGTTGATATGAACACGGGGTATATCAAAAAGGGATCTGTGTCTTGTGTTGTGGTCATGGGTCCTATTAAAGTTGGTGAGGAGAATTTTGAGCGGAGGGTTTATATTAGTGTGTAAAGTTTTATATATGTAGTAGGCACAAGAATAAGTATGAATGTTCTTTACGGTGAGTAATTTTAGACTTTTGAATATTGGTAGAGTATGCTGTCTAGAGTGGGAATTTGTTATCATTTTGACTGCAGCCTTTTGTTGTGTTATGAGTGGTCTAAGGTGATTTAATGTTGTTGAGCCCCATGCACAGATTCCATAGGTGAGATAAGGGTAGATAAGTGAATGATATAGTGCAAGGAGAGCTGATTGTGGCACATAATAGCGTATCTTTGATAATATGCCTACCGTCTTTGAGATTTTCTTGGAAATTTGGTGTATGTGTGTTTGGAATTTAAGGCTACTGTCAAGGTGGATTCCTAGGAATTTTCCCTCTGTGAGTCTTGTGATGGGTGAACCATTGAGCGTTATGTTAAGTGGAACATTTGTGGCTTTGCTTCCAAACTGTATGAAATATGTCTTGTCAGTATTGAGAGTAAGCTTGTTAGTCGTCATCCATGTTGATATTTTCTGTAATTCGGCATTAACAGTGTTGGCTAGTATGACTGGATTTTGGTGAGAGAAGACATATGTTGTGTCATCTGCAAATAAAATGGGTTTGAGTAGTTGTGATGCATTCGGTAGGTCATTTATGTAAATGAGGAATAGGAGTGGCCCAAGGACATTTCCTTGAGGGACTCCGACTGTAATTTGTTGTGTGGAAGAGTTCGCTCCATTTGTGTACACGTACTGGCTTCTGTTGGTGAGGTATGACTTTAGGTAGTTGATTGGGTGCCCCCTTATACCATAGTGTGCTAATTTTGTTAGCAGTAAATCATGGTCAACTGTATCAAAAGCTTTGCGTAGATCAATGAAGATTCCCAGTGGGACTTCTTTCTTCTAAAGTGCGGTGTATATTAACTCCAACATGTGCATAATAGCATCGTTTGTGCTCTTGTTTGTCCTGAATCCAAATTGACAGGGGTTGAGTACATTGTGTGAGACTAGGTAGGAATAGATTTGTCTATGAATTAATTTTTCGAAGATTTTAGAAAGCAGTGGTAAATTAGAAATTGGTCTATAAAGGAAGGTAGGTAGGAAGGAAGGTAGGAAGGAATGTAGGAAGGAAGGTAAGAAGGAATGTAGGAAGGAAGGTAAGAAGGAATATAGGAAGGAAGGTAGGAAGGAATGACGACCCAGACAAAATCAACCTAGGATAACTACCTAACACAACTGTCTGCTACTACAGTGGACCACCGAGTATCGTAATTAATCCGTTCCAGGAGCTATTACTTAACACGAAGTTTATGAAATTCGAACCCTTATTTCCCATAAGAAATAATGTAAATACAATTAATCCGTTCCACAAAAAAATATTCACATACAAAATAATTAAAAATAATATACAGTGGTACCCCGACTTACGATGGTCCCCAAACTCACCCTTTTATGTAAGTTTATTTTTTTAAATGCTTTTGTAAGTGTAATTTTGGGGGTCTAAAAGGACTAGTCTATTTTACATCATTTCTTATGGAGATAAATTCGTTTGGTAATGGCACTTGAACAGCATTCTGGAATGAAAAAATATCGTATATATATATATACATTTACTTACCTTTATTGAAGAGTTGCAGGCATCTGGAAGATAGGGTAATGAGGTAATGAGTAATGAAGGTCCTCTTGGGCATTTTCTTCCAAAACAGGCCTGTTTCATCACAATTAAACACTTGTTCGGGGAGGAATTCTTCAGCCACTACGAAGGGGAATCCCCACTCCCTGCATGCCTGCTACACTCCCTGCATGCCTGCTACACTCCCTGCATGCTGCTGCTACACTCCCTGCATGCCTGCTAAACTCCCTGCATCAATGCTGAACTCCCTGCATCAATGCTAAACTCCCTGCATCAATGCTACACTCCCTGCATGCCTGCTAAACTCCCTGCATCATGCTAAACTCCCTGCATAATGCTAAACTCCCTGCATCAATGCTAAACTCCCTGCATCAATGCTAAACTCCCTGCATCAATGCTAAACTCCCTGCATCAATGCTAAACTCCCTGCATCAATGCTAAACTCCCTGCATCAATGCTAAACTCCCTGCATCAATGCTAAACTCCCTGCATCAATGCTAAACTCCCTGCATCAATGCTAAACTCCCTGCATCAATGCTAAACTCCCTGCATCAATGCTAACTCCCTGCATGCCTGCTAAACTCCCTGTATGCCTGCTAAACTCCCTGCATGCCTGCTAAACTCCCTGCATGCCTGCTAAACTCCCTGCATGAATGCTAAACTCCCTGTATGAATGCTACACTCCCTGCATGCCTGCTAAACTCCCTGCATGAATGCTAAACTCCCTGCATGAATGCTAAACTCCCTGCATCAATGCTAAACTCCCTGCATGAATGCTAAACTCCCTGCATGAATGCTACACTCCCTGCATGCCTGCTAAACTCCCTGCATGCCTGCTAAACTCCCTGCATGAATGCTAAACTCCCTGAATAAATGCTACACTCCCTGCATGCCTGCTAAACTCCCTTCATGCCTGCTACACTCACTGCATGAATGCTACACTCATTGCATGAATGCTACACTCACTGCATGAATGCTACCACAGGGGTGCCACTAGGAAGCTTCTTTGGACCCATGGTGACTTATTTCACAGTGACAGTCACTAAACCACCAAAGAAGACACCAAATGTATTGTGAATGTTTGAAAGAGCGCGCTGGGTAATGTTCTCTCAATGGTAAACAACGCTTCACTGGCGGGCATCCTGCGTCCTGCGCAGGCGCGGAACAGGCGGACAGGTCTAATACGTTACGAAACACGAGACAGTTTACGATTCTCGAAATCGAAAAAAGCTTACGAAACACAATTTTTACGAAATAAGAACCTTACGAAACTCGGGGGTCCACTGTACTTTGAAGAAAACTGCTTAGAAGAGGTGTTTCGTCTGTGCACATACAAAAAACCCACAAAAATGCAGACACACTCGTTTTGTGTGAGGAGTGTAAAACACCACTGTGCATGAAACCATGTTTCAAAGAGTTCTACAAGCTGCAAAACTTCTACGAACATGTCCAGTGACTGTACATTTGTATATACAGTGGACCCCCAGAAATAGGCCATAATCTGTTCCAGGAGCTAGGCCTAAAATCGAACTGGCCGATTTCTGAACCATTATTTCCCATAAGAAATACGTAATGTAAATATAATTAATCCGTTCCAGACACCCAAAAATATTAAAAAATAATAAATTTAAATGATATTAATTATATTTCTAACTACACAAAACAACATTAATAACACATAATTATAAATACAGTAGACCCTCATTTAGCATGGTAGCTACGTTCCTGAAAACATCGTCTTAGGTAAAATAGTGTTAGATAATTAGAAGAACTTATGGGAAAAATAAAATTATGTTCCTGGGAGTCCCCAAAAAGCCAAACAAGTATTTTTTAGACCAACAGATCTTGCAAAAATTGAAGGCAAATATGTAATTGTAGTTCATTGTCGTGATATATTACTGCTTAAGACTACAAATGCAATAGAAATAATAGTATTTCTTACCTTAAATTGTGGGTAATGATGTTTGTGGATGATTGTAAAGAGAGTGGAGAGTTATGCTGTGGCCCTACTGGGCTGAGGTGGATGGTAGAGGTTCTGGTACTGAAGTCGATGGTTGTACTGGAGTGTCTAACTTTAAGTCATTCAGTCAGTCAAGTCATTCAGTAAGTCAGTCAAGTCATTCAGTCAGTCAAGTCATTCAGTAAGTCAGTAAGTCAGTCAAGTCATTCAGTCAGTCAAGTCATTCAGTAAGTCAGTCAAGTCATTCAGTAAGTCAGTCAAGTCATTCAGTAAATCAGTCAAGTGATTCAGTAAGTCAGTCAAGTGATTCAGTAAGTCAGTCAAGTGATTCAGTAAGTCAGTCAAGTGATTCAGTAAGTCAGTCAAGTGATTCAGTAAGTCAGTCAAGTGATTCAGTAGCAGTCAATGATTCAGTAAGTCAGTCAAGTG
Source organism: Cherax destructor (assembly GCA_009830355.1). NCBI lineage: Eukaryota > Metazoa > Arthropoda > Malacostraca > Decapoda > Parastacidae > Cherax > Cherax destructor. The sequence continues at coordinate 44,410 of WNWK01016175.1, forward strand.
ATTCAGTAAGTCAGTCAAGTGATTCAGTAAGTCAGTCAAGTGATTCGTAAGTGTCAATGTAGTAAGTCAGTCAAGTGATTCAGTAAGTCAGTCAAGTGATTCAGTAAGTCAGTCAAGTGATTCAGTAAGTCAAAGTGTCAGTAAGTCAGTCAGTGATTCAGTAAGTCAGTCAAGTGATTCAGTAATCAGTATTCAGTCAAGTCAGTAAGTCATTCAGTCAAGTCAGTAAGTCATTCAGTCAAGTCAGTAAGTCATTCAGTCAAGTCAGTGTCATTCAGTCAGTCAGTCAGTCAAGTAGTCAGTAAGTCATTCAGTCAAGTCAGTAAGTCATTCAGTCAAGTCAGTAGTCATTCAGTCAAGTCAGTAAGTCATTCAGTCAATCAGTAAGTCATTCAGTCAAGTCAGTAAGTCATTCAGTCAAGTCAGTAAGTCATTCAGTCAAGTCAGTAAGTCATTCAGTCAAGTCGGTAAGTCATTCAGTCAAGTCAGTCAGTCATTCAGTCAAGTCAGTCAGTCATTCAGTCAAGTCAGTCAGTCATTCAGTCAAGTCAGTCAGTCAGACTTATGTTTACCTCTTTTTATGTGTACAAAGACTTATCAAAATGCAATGAAAATGAGAAAATGTATGTAAATACACACAGCGAGCTTCCGATTATTGTCGTCCTGCACGCGTATGAATCAAGCTGAACGCTGGGAGGGATGCGTGAGTGGGTGAGGGTGGCTGGGGATAGCAGTAGGACTCCCCCACTGACTCAATGGTTTAATCCACCGCGGGCGACCGCACGCCAAAAATTTTCACCTCCAGCGAATCGTGTAATATCAAGTTTACGTCGTGTTAGATAAAAATGTGCCGCAATTCTTCAATCGTGTAATACCCAAATCGTGCAACATAGTCATGCTAAATGAGGGTCTACTGTACTACATAATAAATACCTCTTTAAAGGGGGCTCCTTGTAGCGGTAAAGAGGCTATCGGTCTGAGGAATTGGACCTCTTGGTCGTCTTCCTCAGACCGAACCTAATTACCCTAATCCTCCCTTTCCATCTTCCCATCCTCCTCTCCTTTCTTCCTCCTCATCATCGGATTATCCTCCCATTTACCTCCTGTGAGCTTCACAGGTATTCTAGTTCTATAGGGAAGGGGTAACCATGGTCCATCCCATCTGCTGAGGTTCTTAAGGTGGTGTAGTTTGCCATGTGGAATTTGATCGCCTGAGATGTCCTGATCTGACCCAGTTCCTGGGGTGGCTTTGG